>JABSTR010000420.1:0-45946 GCA_013339765.2 Haemaphysalis longicornis
AGGTTTCGGTGATGATGGGTTATGGGGGGAGGACAAGAGAAAACAATGTGGTAAGTGGTGAGAGGTGAGTGGTGCGCGCAGTTGTAGAAGAAAATGGACGGCGAAATTTGGTGTAGGATGGGGGGATTATAGAAGGTTTCAGTTTGCAGGCGTTGGTAAAGGGTGGCGTGGTGTGTTGGGAGGAAGGGGTTGCGCGGGAGGTATATGCTTCGTGTGTGCTTGTAGTGAGACAGTATGGAAACAGAAGTGGAAGACCAAGGGGAGGGAGCGTGTCTTCAGTGGTTGGAGGGTAGCACCCGGTATCAGTCCTTAAAGTTGGGAGCGCCCGGTAGTACAGATTGCGGGCTGTGGCATGAGCCGCATGGGCAGGTGTCCAGACAGTAGTCACTTCTAGGTCCGGAGGCAGGCACCGTAGCTTGGCTAAGGCTCGCTCTGGGGCGATACCGGCCTAGTAAAGGCGGCAGGCTTGCTGTGAATCGCGAATGATGTTGAGATAAGGCTGATTTCGATGTGTAGTAATGACTTGGGCAAAGGCCAGGACTTCGGCTTCTGGTGTAGGATTATTTCGGTAAGTTGCGGCAGTAAGGGTGTTGCCAGAAGTGTCCATCGTGACAAGCGTAGCCGGAGAATTGGGGGAGGGATGTGCAGCATCTGTGTAGCGGGTCTGTGGGTCATTGCCGTAACGCTTCTCGAGCTAGCGTACTCGAACTGCCCTTCGCGCCCGGTTGTAAATGGGGTGCATGTGCCTGGGTATGGGCGCTGTTCTGAGTTGTTGCTTAATGGAAAGAAGGATTCGCTGCAGGTTAAGACGAGCAGGGGGTGGTGTTCGGCCTGTATAAGAAGAACCTGACGGCCTGAGCGGGGTGAGGGCAAATCTTTGCAGCTGAGACTCGCGCTCGGCTTCGATGGGTTCATTCAGGGTGTTGTGAAGGCCAAGTTTCATGAGGCGTTCGTTCGCAGCGTAAGTAGGCAGGCTGAGGGCTTATTTGTATGTCTTTCTTATTAGGGCGCCCAACTTGTTAGTCTCTTGGGGTTTCAGATTGACGAAGGGGGTCTCGTAAGTGATACGGCTGGTGAGCAAGGCTTGTGTCAGGCGACATGTGTCTGACCCTAGCAGTCCATATGCCCCGGATACGACGAATGAGATGCGTCAGCTGGGGGATGGTCTTGTGTAGCTGTGGAAGAAGACCTGACTCGGATCCCTCTTGATGGAATAGAACTCCCAAGATGCGAAGCGAGATGGAACTGGTGGGATGGAACTTGTGGGATGGAAGCGCCGTATATGCTGACCTGGGAATTGGGAGTTGTGTTCGCTTTTCTTCCCCTAGTACAAGTCCGAACAACGAGAAGGCCAAATTCAGTTAGTTCGCATGTTAGTCCTCTAGGTTGGAGATAATCCATTGTTGTGTCAATAGCTTGCTCTAGGCGGTCTTGCGGCTGGCCGATAGAGCCCCGGGTTGCCCAAATATTGACACCGTCATCGTAGAACGCGTGGTGAATTGCAGGGATTTTTGGCAGCTTAGCCGGGAGGTGGAGCATGGCGATGTTATAAAGTTAAGGTGAAATAACTGAACCCGCGAGTGTACCTTTGGCCGGGGTGTGGAAACAAGTTGAGGGGAGGCGGCCCAGGCGGAGAGATGCTGTTCGGTCTCGCAAGAAGGCACTGACGAATTGAGAAGTTCGCAGTCCACATCCCGTGGTATTTAAGATATCTAGTCTGGCCTGATGTGTAACAATGTCAAGGGACCCTTGACGTGTAATGTAAGAATGGTCTTCTGGGTGGCGCGGCTGAGGTTGTCAAACACCTCTTCCTTGATATGTATGAGCACATATTGCGTGCAAACGTGTTGGCGAAAACCAAACATAGTAAGAGGATAGAGGTTCTGCTTTTCCAAGTGATCGGATAGGCGTTGATGTATCTTGGGTTCAAGAAGCTTTACGAGGCAAGAGGTCAGAGAGATTGGGCGGAGAGTGGCGGGAGTGAGGGGTTTGTTCGACTTCAGGATGAGGGTGATGTCTGAATGTCGCCAATCTGCCGGAATGGTTCCTGATTGCCAGTGGGCATTTAGGAGAGGGAGAAGTTCCTGCAGGGTCTCTTGATAAATATTACGGAGTACCCGGTATGTGATGTTATCTTTTCCGGCCGTGCTATTGCGTGTGAGGCGGGCAAGCACTGCGGTGAGTTCCGTTATTGTAAAACGGGCATCGAGGTCTTCATTGCGACTACTGGTATACTGGCTCACCGGAGGAGGAGGATAGGAGCTTGGGTGGCCGAAGAGATGATGCTAGATCGACTCAAGAAGGCATTGCGATGGAAGATCACTGTTCTTGATAAAGCGTTGTATCTTATGGTCGATATGCCGCCGGTTATTAGTGGGATTGAGAAGAGAGCGAAGCAGGTGTCATGTCCTTTTTGTGTGTAACATGCCCCGCAGTTTGTCGCAGAAGCTGCGCCAGTTCTGTCGTTGGAGTACTTGTGCGTACGTTTGGCCTTGCTGAGTGAGGAGAGCGATGCGTTTCTTCAGTGCGCGATTGTGTTTTTGCCTCTGCCATCTCTTAGTGAGGCTTCGCCGGGCGTCCCAGATATGCGTGGTATGGCGATCGACAGCGGGCGTAGTATCAATGAGTGCGACCTCCTGTGTGTGCTTTTTGACCCTTTGGTTAAGAGCTTGCGTCCAAGCGGTCACATCTTGGGTAATGGGAAGAAGGGTATCTGTGTCTTGCCGGAGAGCGGAAAAATTTGGTAAGGGAGCGGTGCCTTTCCTTCTCGGTTTCTGTGGTAATGGAAGATGAATGGCGATGATTTGGTGGTCGCTAGGTTTCTTCTAGACATGTCCAGGTGTGGCCGGTGACGTTCCTTGGTAATGATGTATTCAGCGCTGTGTTGCCAGCCACGCTATTACCGATGGGGGTATTCTTGGTGAATTCATTGTAAAGGACGAGCTGATAAGTCAGCGTAGCGCGGATGAGGGCTGTGGCTTTTTTGGAGTGCAGGGCATAGTCCCAGGAAGGATGCGGAGCATCCTGAGAAGTAGGAGCAGACAGTTTTTTTGCAATTAACGTGGCTTTATATAGTAGAACATCTAGGGTGGATAGGCTGCCGGTGCGGGGACCGTAGACGTTAAGGATGTAAATACTGGTGGGTTGGGGCCGATTGGAAATTAGCTCAACGAAAGTATGGGGGATGTCTTGGGGAAGGCGATGAGAGTGCGCCGGATGTGTGTTGTATACTAAAGTGGCGGTGCGGAGGTGTGGGTCGTCCGTGAATGCGGTGTATTGCTGCAGGTAGGGGACTGCGGCGTTTGATTCTTGAATGGCGATTGCATCCGGGGGGTCTTGGAGGACGAAGAAGGCCGATTGCAGCCGCGTACTTCCGAAATAGCGACAGTTCCACTGTAATATGAAGGGCGCTGCTGTCTGGGCGTTAGTCATAGCAAGGGTGATGATTTATCTTCTTGGGCGGGTGGGTGGCGGCGACGTTTTTCTTAATTGTAAGGATGGCCTGCTCTAGTTTGTTTAAGTCGATCTGCGAGCACCTGTAGGCCTGTTCAGAGAGGGGCAAGAGTTTTCTTTTTGGTTTCAATCAGTTCTTTTATGAGAGTCGTACTTCTGGCGTCACTCACAGTGTGTAATTGTTCTACGGGTGGGGGCAGTGGTAAGGAGGGTATTGGGCGAGTCAGAGGTTTTAGTTAGAGCGTCCAGTTGTGACTGAAAACGCTGCGGTTGCTGTTTGAGTTCAGCGATCGCCGAGGCGAGGGCAGGGGAGAGGGGAGGAATGGATGGGGCGTTAGCTATAGATAAGGAAGGACGGGCAGTGGGAGGGGCCCGAGTGACGCCTCACCAGCTCACCTGAGATTGGGCAGTTGGTGGCTTCCCGGTCACTGTCGCGGCTAAATGAAGGGTCAGAAGCGGGTATTTGTGGCTGGAAGAGGTCAGAAGGTTGGATGTCCCGGGAAAATTGGACAGGGAGGATTTCCGCGGCGGTGTGGGGAGAAAGCGTATAGGACAGTCTCTATCGCAGAGTTTACAGGGGGGGTACACAGGTGGTCAGGAGGAGGAGTAGGGGTGCCACAGACAGGGCAGTGGGGCTGTTCTGGGTGGGGGCACACATCCTGACGGTGTCCTGCTTCGCCGAAGCAGTTGCACGTTTGGATGGCATGGCGGTAGGGTCTACAGCGCACCCTTTCGCGCACCATTCGACAGAGTAAGGTACCCGTGTGCCATTGAAGGTCAGCAGGGCGGAGAGGGTCCGTCCCATGAGCCTGGTGAACTATCGCGAACTTTCGCGAACTATTCAGTGATTATACCTTAGTGTGATAGCTGTGGCCGTTAGGACTGGACTGATCTGCGCTGTGAAAAAGTGACTGGCTGTGATTTGTGGTATGAGTGTGGGTCATCAACAACAAACGTGGAAGAAGTTTTTGTAAAAGAACTCTTAAAGACGGGGGCAATTGTCAGGAACCAGGGTGTGAAGACATGTGGGAGGACGAAGAGGAAGAGATGAAGGACCGGGAAATTTCTGGAAGCCTTGGGAGCAAAGAAAAAGAACAAGGAGAACGAAGACGAAGAGCAGATGGAAGGAGAGATCGTGGTTCTAGGCGACCAAAGAAAGCGGGACCTGAGGTCTGGAAATTCGCAAGGCACCAGCGGCACTGTCCCGTTGGCCTCCTCAAGCCGTCGACGTGGGTGATCCTTGACAACAGTGGCTCCGCTCCGCTGGCCTCAGCCCCAGCTTGCACGGGCACGCACGCACCAGCGGATTCACCCCACTGGCCCCGTCACCATCTTCACGGCACTGCGTTCAGTGAGCCACCTCATCGACAACAGACACTCAGATGACGCAACTATCTGGGATAACGCAACAAGAAAACGAGCGGTAGAAAAATTGCCTTGAGGAGCCTATAGGGACCAATAGATAGAGCGTGAGGACACTATTGTAGTTTGGAAGACTGAAAGCCATTTAGGGTCTTTTTTGTATGTAATGTTTTTCCAACACTTTTATTGTCAATTTTTCTTACCTTCCCAATACCTTTAACAACCTAAGTTCTCGCCTCAACTTGATTGCTTTATGTCCGGAATTCATTCTTTTAGAAAAATGACACGTGACACCAGTCCACTGTAATCGGTGCATTGTACATGCATACATTTCATGCTCCATATGCATCTGCTGAATCAATCTTTTTGGAGCAACACAAAAGCTTTTTTTTGCCAGCGGCGACCTTACAGCTTTGAGAACCGTGTCATTCAGAAAACGACTCCATGCGAAGAAACGCGACTACGGTTTATAGCTTGCACACCCACTTCTTCGTAGCACTGCCCTGTTCAATCTTTTTGTGGGTATAGACCAAAGGGGTTTTGAGCAGCATTCAACGGAGCCCGAAAAGGCAATGAGCTGACTCATTGGGGATGAGGAGAAGGTGCGGGTGTGTGACAAATGTTAAGATAGCGAATAGAAACGGGGAAACAAAGAAGAGACTACACAGGACTAGCGCCGGATATCAACTGAAGTCTTTTACCACACACAAAAGAAGATATACAAAACCAGCGCACACGCGAATGCGGGCGAAGCAATCCAGAACGTCAGGTGAAAAAGCAATCAGGGGGATTGATGTAATTTCAAATCAAGAAAGGTCTTATTATATCACCGCAGTTGAAGCTCTTTGAGACATTATTGTATATTCTTCTCAGGTTAAGTATAAAACACACATTAATTCCTGAGCATGGTTTTTTACTGGGCGATCGACTACGTCAAGTCACGTCAATTTCATGCAGCACGCCGCGGCAGCTGTGGAGGTGAGGCCAACTTGAAGTCGAATACTTTGAAGGAATTAAGGCTTTTGATTTTTGATGTCTGCCACCACATGTTATTTAACAAGCTGTCTCAACTTGATATGCACCCATCCCTCACGCACCTGTTATGGAATTTATATGAAAGGTCATGTTTTGTGAGTGTAAATGGGCAGACCTCACCTTGCTATGAGGCTACCAGTGGTGTCCTTCAGGGATCTGTTCTCAGGTGACTTCTGGTTTCAGTTTTTTGTAAATGATGTTTCAACAGGGTGTGAGGATTGTAATTTTTTGGGATATGCTTACGATGTCAACATATTTCAATCTGTTTTGAACACTGCACGCTGTTTTGCTCTCCAGAGAGCAATCTCGTCATTTTCGCACAGGTGAGTCTGCAACAAATTTCTTATCACTACATCTAAAACCATGGTACTGACATGCACTAGAAAAACTAATATCTTGCACCCCTATACATTATTGGTAAAGTGCTACCTCGTGTGGCAGAGGTTAATGACCTCGGTGTAAACATTGAAACGAAGCTGAGCTTGTCGTCGCATGTCCGCAGAATTACTCGTAAGGCTATTGTATCCCTTGGTGTTGTTTGCCGGGTATCGAAGGAGTTCAAAAAGCCCAATTATTTTGTCAAGACATTACAATTTGGCACCCCCACCTTGAGTATGCCTGTGTTGTTTGGAATAGCACCTGTAAAACCAACTATATGCTTATTGACGGGCTCCGATACAAGTTTATATCTATTTTTAGCCACCATCGCTTCGCCGATAATAGTGACTCCGGATTTTGTTCTGCATTTGACGCTACCACGATTATTCTCCAGGCTGAATAAGGCATATCTTGTTTACCTATTCGAAATTATGCACAGCTCAGTGTTTTGTGAAGTATTGCTACTACATATTCCACTCTATGTGCCGCAGACATTGACGACGAAACACGATGCTTTCCATAATAGGAAATATCTGCGTGGCTTGTGCCCTCTCTTCTGAATGCAGTGTTTGTACATCTGGTAGTCGGAATACATATACATATTTTATCCTTCCCCAAGTCACTTTCTCAATCATGCCTGTGAGCTTTCCATGCCATAACTTTACGCTCTTTCATTCTTGTCTCCATCATGTACAACTGACGCTTACGCTGTCAATTCGGTGCGGAGCGTGAGCAACACAGACCTTTTTTTCCTGCCTAATTGTTTATTTTTTTTCGCTTATCTCAACTAAAAGCCATCCTAAATCACTCAGTGTTTCTACAGCTTCCACTTACTTCAGCACATTCCTCTTGGCAGTATAGTGTGTGAGCATGTTTGGCTGTGTGTCTGCGTGTGTGAGTGCGTGTCTGTGTTTGCAAGTGTGTGTGTGTGTGTGTGTTTGTCAAAGCGTGTAATTGTCATTCAGTGCAACCTATGGTATTTTCGTTTTTGTGTATGTGATATCTGCACGTCTTGGGTTGCCTGTTCCGTTTTGTGTTTGTATTTTTCTCCTGCGCCAACACAAAGCCCCTCCGGCTGTTCTTTGGCATACTAATAAATAATTGTTGATTGATGGTCTGATTGATTGAACACTATCAATATTTTAATATTATTATATAACTTTTATTATTATTATCATTCCACTTGACACACTTGTCCAATGTGCAAGTCACGCCATTGTCCTGCAAAGGCCTTAAAACCAAGTATGACTTGTATTCTTCTCTTTGTGTAACTGTTGACGCAGAGTGTTTCAGGCGCCTGTGCGACCCATCTATGTGGCCAAAAGGCTGCCTCTTCAAGCCGCTCCAAGGCAAGCTCCACCCCGGCATGGTGCACAGCCCTGAAACTACTGAGAATGACCAGTAAGAACGAAGTTCTCGACATCTATTATCAAAATGCTCGGGGTCTACGTACTAAGTCCTCCGAATTTCTTATAAATGTTGTGTGCTCCAAATTTTCTACTATTGTTATTAGTGAAACTTGGCTTTGCAATGATATCTCGTCTTCCGACTATTTTCCTCCGACCTATAAAATTTTTAGAAGCGACAGAAAAATAACTGGGCCAAAGAAAAAGGGTGGCGGTGTTCTCATTGCCATCGATCACTCAGTTCAATGCGTGCGGCGTGCTCACCTCGAGACCGAGGAATCAGTCTGGCTTGAGGTAGGCCTCAAGTGGGGCGAAAAGCTGCTCATCGGTGCATTCTATATATCCCTGGATATTTTACCTGCTGAATATAATCGAAAGCTCACATCCATTAAAAATGTTTCCAATTCACACTCCAACCATAAGCTAATTATACTTGGGTACTTCAACAACCCAGGTATTCACTGGAACAGTCTTTCATTTCAGCATAAAAACCATTATGCAGCGCAGAAATGCAGCATGTTATTAGATTTTCAATCATTCACCTCCTTGTAGCAGTTCTGCCACGTAGAAAACTTCTGTGGTAATGTCCTAGATGTGTGCTTCTCGAACTTAAAAAACGTACAAGTGTGTGCCTCCGAAATATCTCTTGTACACTCCAAAAAGTTTCACCCCACTCTTATTGTCTCTGTCTCTGTCGCTGCCCAGCATCGCTATGGTGGTGTTGACGATTGTGCAGTGTCGCGATATGCTTTGAAGCGTGGAGATTATGCTGGGCTCTATCACTTTTATTTATCTGATGAATGGTCTAGTGTTTTGATGTCAATGATGTTGACGAACAGGTTCGACGTTTTACCGAAATTGTCAGGAGTGGCATGGAAAAGTACATTCCTTGTTATAAGCCTGTTCGTTCCAAATTTCCCCACTGGTTCTCTAAAGAACTTCGAAGTTCGCTTAAACTTAAGGACAGCACCAACAAAAAGGTCAAGCGTTCTGGGCTTGACAAGTGGAAAGCGGAGTTTAGTCGGTATCGCTCACTTTGTAAAAGCCTCTACCAGCGTGACCACCAGCACTATCTAGAGTCCTTAGAGGCTTCTGCGTCTCAGAAAACGGCTGACTTCTGGAGGTATGTACGCGGCCGTTCTAAGGCGTCTAAGGAACACATTAGCCTGTTTATTTCCGATGGTGAACAGGTTAAGGATGTTGCCACCAGCTTTGCTCAGTACTTTCATTCTGTCTTTCAACTGCCAGACGATCACGACGAGCACTTATCGTTTAATAATATGTCTAATTTTAATACACTTATGTTCGATGAAAAACTTGTCAATGATAGCCTGAAACGGATGAAACCGTCATTTTCCTGTGGTGCAGATGAAATTCCAGCAGCCCTCATGAAGGCTTACGGCAACATTTTTGTGCCTGACCTAACTTCCATTTATAATAACTGCTTACTTTTAGGCAAATTTCCTCGTGCATGGAAGATTGCTCGAATTTTTCTAATATTTAGGTCTGGTGATAAGATTGCTCGAATTTTTCTAATATTTAAGTCTGGTGATAAGTCAGCCGTTTCTAACTATCGTCCGATCTCACTCCTTTTTGTCGCCTCAAAACTCTTTGAGCCAGCTGTGCACAAAACTCTTGCTGCCTGCGTCAAAAACATTGTGATACCAAATCAGCACGGCTTCTTCTCTGCCCGATCGAGGGTCACAAAACGTGCAAGCTTTATGGCACAGGCTTCGTCGGCAGTTTGTGAAATCGGCCAGTTGGACGTTATTTATTTTGACCTCAGTAAGGCGTTTGATGTGGTAAACCATCAGTTATTAATTACCAAGCTTGCTACGTCCGGTGTTGACGCAAGCCTTGTTGGCTTGTTGTCCAACTATCTCCTTGACCGGTCCTTTTATGTAGATGTAAGCTACAAAAAGTCTAGTGTTTACCCTGAAACAAGTGGTGTACCTCAGGGTTTTGTGCTGGGTCCATTATTGTTTTCTATCTTTATCAATGATGTGTCTACAGTGTTAACAAACTCTTCTTTTCTTTTCTATGCTGATGATGTCAAACTATTTAGGGATAATAGCGGCATTCCGGACTGCTGTGCCTTGCAGAGGGATGTGTCGGAATTATCGGTCTGGTGCCGCAAAAACTGTTGAAATTTAAACCCCGCTAAAACAAAGGCTGTCACGTACAGCCAGAAAACCCACCGTCGGCTGTTTTCCTACAATATTGAGGAAGCTCCTCTGCCAAAGGTTGCGGAGATTAGGGACCTAGGGGTGCTTTTCAACAGTACCCTCTCTCTCTTTCTCCTCATTAGGCTCATCACCCAGCGAGCGCTCCGAAGTCTTGGAAATGTGTGTCGGATTACAAAGGAATTCTCTTCTCCAGATCCATTTCTAATGCTGTACAATGCAATATGTATCCCTCAGTTAGAATATGCTTCTGTTGCCTGGAACAGCATCTCCAAATCTAGTAGTGAATTAACAGAACGTGTGCAGAAGTTTTTATCTATATTTAAGCACCGTCATCACAATCACAGTTCGGGTCCTGATTCTGAGTTACCCATAGTTCCTTCCATTCCTTCGTTGATCTGCAGACGTATGCGTGCAGACCTTGCATTTCTTCACAAAATTTTTCATGGAGTCCTTTCTTGCGCAGACCTGCTTAACTGTTTGGGGTTTAGTGTGCCACAAAGGCCCACCAGGTCGCATCGCCCGTTCTTGACCGCTGCACGTAACTCCAATCATTGTCCTGTGCGCAGAATACAGAATTGTTACAACCGCTTCTTTGAACGCCTTGACACAATTCAGAAATCCTTTACAATTTACCGTACTGCGCTGTTGAATAGAGTATGTTAAACATCTATGATATGTCTGTCGTTCTTCTTTTTTTCCCTGGAATTTGGTTTCTCTGCGGTTGTGTCTATCCAACTGATAGTTGCCTATTATTAAAACTGTTTACTGTCATTTGTTTGTCTTATCATTTGTCTCTGCACTCTTGCCGTTGTTTTTGTGGTATTACTGTGAAAATGTGTTGCTCTGCCTGTCGTGTGGCCTTTACAACAGGCAGAGCAACAAAGGCATCTTCTTTTTTATTTTTTTACCTGTACCCAGGTTGGACCTGTGCTTTATTTCTGTCATTTTCACTGATTCAATTTGTGTGTGTCTTGTCACTTGTCTGTTTCTTGATATATGTTTCTTGTATTTTGTTTTTATGCAACTATACGTGCGCCAGCACTCAGGCCTTTGACTGTTCCTGGGCACGAAAATAGACAAGATTGATTGATTGATTGATTAATAATAATATTATATTATCCTTAAATAATAATAATAATATAGGTAGTAGAAGTTTTTGCTGTAGTTCTTGTACTATTCGTAGTAATAGTAGTAGCAGTAGCAGCAGCAGCAGCAGTTTACGAATCACATCGCCGTTCCTCAGAAAGTATATATATTCTAATACCCCGAAAATATGCAAAAATCTTGTACTTCATGCAGGAATTCCAATGTTGTTGATCGTCCAAATGCGGCTACAGTAGAACTGTGTCTATCATATTGTTACGGGTTATGATACTGTTTTCCAATATCCAGAGCTGCGGCCTATGCTCGAGAAATATTTACCACCATGCAGGTAGTCCACCGCACCTTCAATGCGTGGCAATGGACAAACCTACTTCTTGGTGATCTAGCTGAGGCGTCGGTAATCTGTGCGGAACTGCCCGCTCCCATCTTTCTTTAACTAAATCTACAGGCGAAGCCCAGGGACACGACGAAAATTAAAAGATGTATTTGCGGGGCATGCTTTCCACTTCCTGCTGAATGACGACTCGTTCAGCATGGACTCACGGTGCCGGCGGTTGTACACAGGGCTGGCATCACCGGTGTCTATGCGATGCTGAACAGCAGTCGCCTGAACGAAAATGCTATTCTTCAAGTCGAAAATGTCTAGGTAGGTGGGTAACAGATTGGCCTGCGGGAAGATCAGAGGCAACTATTTTCGCGAAATCGTCGACATAAGGAATGGAAGTGGTTTACGTAACAGAATTTTGGGGCGTGTCTATGCCCAAAGCCAGAGCTTTCTGGTCACCTACCAGGCGCTGGGTAGCCAGTAATATACCCTTCCGTAGAACGTGAGGGGATGCGCCAAATTGGAGGATGGGAAGGCGAATTGTGCTGTAAACAACTGTCACAATAGTATGCGGTAGGGTCACATCGCACGACAGTGCGCAAGCACGTAGAAGAAGTTCGAAAGCGGTGGGATCGACGACAACTGATTGTAGGTTGCTGCTCAGCGTCGCGAACGAACAACATGCGTGGAGATATTAGGGCATAAAGGTTCTTTGTCTTAGAGCACTTCCGGAGCCATCTCGAAGGGTTCTGCAGTAGTCGGATAGGAAGAAGGTAAGTGAAGGTGGAGGACACCAGTTGAGCAATCAAAAAAAGCCAAATGGTCCGTTAGAAAATCATGGCCGAGTATAAAGTGAACGCATCTCTCTAATACAGCACACAGAACAACAGCTCGTGGCCAGAAATGGGGATGCGTGCGTTACACATTCCGGCAACAGGCGACATCCCTCCATCGGCGACCTGTACGACATTGGACACGGCTGGCGGAACAACTTTGTGAAGGCGGCGATGCAGGTCTGAGCTTATAACGGAAATGTCAGCTCCAGTATCAATGAGAGCACCTGCTGGAATACCATAAAAAAACCGTCTACCAAATCTCGTCTTGGGGGCAAACTTAGCATAGCATTGGTGATAAGGTTACTGATGCAGAGTCACCTACGGGAGCTACACTTTTTACTTCTTCGGGATGGAGTGGTTATAATTGATTGGCGACACGAAGCAGTGCGGCTGCGGCTAGCGGAATGGGCGGCGGTGCGGTGGGTGCGAGTGGTTGTCTTGGCTGGTTTGGGCGTCGTCGTCTCGGGAGGGTGGCTGAGGACGGGGAGAAACGCGAACAGGGTCTTATTCCGGGTCGTTATATATGGGAAATTGTTGTCGGGGAGGCAAAAATGAACGGTTCTGCCAGTACCGCGCCATTGGCCGACACGACGGCAGCGGAAGCATAGTGGTCGATCGTGAGGTATTTTCCAATTGGCCGGATTTATGTTCGGTACTTCAAAGTTTGAGTATAGGTGACTCGCTTGTCGCTAGAAGGTGGAAAGAGGCTAGGTCGCAAATTATGGTGGCTAATGGCGCAAACTGCAGAACTTCGTGCTTGGCAAGATCCTGCCGTACGACTGCTTGAAATATTAGTACAGGCGGCCTGCATTTTCCAGTAACATATTGGGAAATAATGGCTTAGGTCAAGGCCTCCAGATCTTTCCGTAGTAGTCTCGTCAAACATTCATGTTGAGCAGTGGGCTCACCAGATGAGACTGAAGATGGACTGGCTTGATGCAACAGGTTTCCGCAATATGATGTGGTGGCAGTATTTGGGAGCCGGATGAACGGCGATGTGATTCCTGCTCGAAACTGCGGCACTCGTTAATGATAGCTTCGAATGGTGGCACAGTCTTTGCAAATGAGTAGGTGAAATGCTTCATCGCCGCGAGGAACATGAACGGCAATGATCAGACAAATGAGATGTGGGTGTGCCTTTTAATGATTTAAAGTGAAGTCTTAAACGCACATCTATGTTGGCCGTCTGGCCAACATAAAACAGGAAACACGATAAATGGATTTTGTAAACAACACCAACACAGCATGGCACATACTTGCTCTTGTAATTACCCGAGCACTTATGTCGAACGGCTTCCTTATCTTGTTCCTTTCTGTCCAGTAAGGCACATATTTTTCCTAGTTTCTTTGGTGCCGATATGGCTACCTGCACCCTATATTTAGACGCAATTTTTTTGAGCCTATGAATGGTCCGGTTAACATACGGGGCCACAGCGTACTTTTTCTGTTGTACTACTTCCTTACGAGCGCCAGTCTTGTATCGACCTCTTATGATTTTGACGAGCTTATTGCACGCTGATCCCAAAGGACTGGTTGGAAAACCTGTTTCTTTTAGTTTTTGGACCTGTTCTTTGAAACTTTCATTCATAGAGTATATGCATAATTTAGACATTGCTGAACGAAT
Organism: Haemaphysalis longicornis; assembly: GCA_013339765.2. Lineage (NCBI taxonomy): Eukaryota > Metazoa > Arthropoda > Arachnida > Ixodida > Ixodidae > Haemaphysalis > Haemaphysalis longicornis. The sequence goes on from JABSTR010000420.1 coordinate 13,710, forward strand.
GCTAGACAAGAAAATAGAGTTCTTTACAAGTTTACTGTGGTAGGATCTGTAATTCAACAATGGTTTTACTGCTTTAGGTGCGAATTGCCAGCAAACATGGTCGTTACCAAATTTTAAAGAAAGGTCTAGAAATTGGATGCACGAGTTTTTCACGGCTTCAAGTGTGAACCTCAGGCCCATACCTTTCTCTTCAAATACCTTTATTACATCCACAGTACACAGGAGAAGGGAGCGCTTATCAGCAATAAATAAATAATCGTTAGCTGAGTTAGGTTAGGGTTAGCTGAGTGCTTAGTGTTCATTTTTTATTTCCGGAAGACACCAGCTAATTAAGCTGGCTTAGTATTGAAAAGCCGGGTGATATCGGTGTAGATTATTATCTTGCGATTTCACTATATCTCATGGTATCTTTGCAAGCACATTACTTGTGGGCAGCATGTATATCCGCTGCAGCAAAATGGTTACTGCTGAACACAGTGTCTCAACCGAAAAAACCACAATGGTATGTGCACAGTTTATAATAATGCGTGAAACACTGGGACGAGATAAAAAGCAACGTTTTCAATGAGACAAAAAAAGTGAAAAAATTGACGCAGAAGAAAAATGTGGTCGTTGCAAACATTTTAGATCTTTCCATGTCACGAACAAATAGGGCTAACAATTTCTAGATAAATTTATAAAACAATCATATCTCAACATGTGACAGAGATATGTGACAGAGATACTTGTTACAGAGATATGTGACAGAGATACTTGTTTGAGGCAAACAAGTCGGTGGCTTCTCAATATACGTGGAAGTCATGTTAACTTGAAAGAACACTGTTTTCTTTACTTAGCCAGGCCACGCGGACGGACTGAAATATTATTTTTATTGTGCGAGAGTCGATTATATTACACCTAACAGTTATAAAATTTGAGCCGAATGACCACATCCGCAAAACATCAAACACACACCGTTTTGCCAGTTTCATCGTAGCGAGAAACATAGCAAAATATTTTAATATATATAAATATAATCATCCTGTCTTTTTAAAAAAATAAAGATTTATGTTGCCTTTGCAACACTACCGGAAGCACCAATACCATATTTTCTTACCTATACTTGAATAATCTTTACTATAAAAATGTTACAGCTTCAAACAATTCATTTATTTGCTTTTTAAGCCATTCCAAATATATGCTCTCCCATGATGTTCTTAAAAGGCATCTGAAGCATAAATGTGCGAAAAGGCGGTATTCGTTCTAGTCAATACCAGCCAATAGAGATTTAGGTCTTTCTTTTGCCACTCCTTATTTTCCATATTGTTTTGGTATCTTCCGGAGCTCGTAGTGGCTAGCAGTATTGTGTATTATTTGTAATGTACTTTTACAGGTGATATAAGTTAATGTGTGTGCTTCTGAAACTAAACGTTTAGGGGTCTCCTAAAACGAATATACACGATCCCGAAATGACCTACACGATCTTAGGGGAGCAGGATTTTCGTAAAGTAGAATACTTGGTACGTTTGAAAGGTTGATTAAGATTCTGCATCTACCAACTGCCAAGAACATGGACATTACGATTTAATTACAAGGTTAGGTGAACAAGGTTGAGCTAACAAGGTTAAGCTAACAAGGGTAAGCTAACACTAAAAAGGAGCGCAAAAAATTGTTCTGAAAAAAACCTGAGGGCGAGACAAGTGTTGAAACTTGGTTTTAACAATTGCTGCTCTTCAAACCCACTCTTTTATTGTAAAGTCCCACCTGTGTGCTACAACAAAGGTGTTTATGTTTCGCAGAATTAAAACCTAGCTTGATTGAATATTTTGGTTATTGCCTGAAAAATAGAGTGATTTAAAGAAAGTTAAATTATGTATGTATTTTGGTAATATTTCTGTGTAAGTTATTGATCTATTGTTTGTTATTGATTAAAATATTGAATAACGTTGTGATTGATTGATTGATTGATTGATTGATTGATTGATTGGTTGATTGATTTATGGATAAACCGGATGATTTATTAATTAATGGGTTGATGCGTGAATATTTCTTCGAACACTTTCAACCTGAGTGTTGCCGCAGTCTCCTTGAAATCCTTTCGGGTGTTTGGCATGAAAAAAATTCCAAACTATTACTCATCTGCATACATTTCGCTGCTGTAGTGGTGTTGTATTTCAGGGAGACTACCATTGGCTGTGATAAGCTCGCCCATTTATCAGCACACTTTTTTAGGTTATAGACTTCGTGATGACCCAAGCATAACCCCGACATTTTTGTCTACTCAAAAACATATGATAGGAGTACACCTTAGACCTCACGAGGAGGCTATCTTGAAAATGCTTATGCTTCGTAGGAAAGAAAACCTATGCTTAAAGGTTACTTTTCCGAACGTTTAATGGGCAATATTACGTTAAAAACCTGTGTACCGAATACATGCAATAAAGTCCACATTTACTTGTCCATACAAAAGCCGATTGCAGCATCGTACCCCTACACAAATGGCGTCTGCTGCAATCAGGAAGCTGATGGTATAATAGAATATGAACCCACAAATAAAGATTAATTTCAAAAAATCAGCCGGGCATTAACCGGCAAGAAGCCTACATTGAAGCAGTGGTCCAACACAACGGTGCTTAAATTGCTGGCAACAAAAATGTAATCCTCACGGTCAAAAAACGGTAAAAGGGACGACCTTAGAAGATAAGGTTGTCATTGCCGAAATATCGCCGACGTCTCGTTCATGGCTGGGGGTGGTGTCACTCCGCTGCGACATCTGGTGCTGTCGTGAGAAAGCATGTCTGGAGGCAGGTGTCGTTTTCAGCGGGTCACAATGCTCAGCCAGTGCAGCGGTAGACAAGTGCATATACCACCATCTATAACCCTGTGAATATTACAGACGGCGGGACAGCCCGAGGAAGCCCCCGGGGCTCTTGCTGCACTGGTGTTGGAACCGGTACTGTCGTCGCCCGCGGACTGTGTGGAAAAAGATCCCCGCATGACTAACATTGAGCACCTGTAGGCCGGTGCAAGAATGGTCCCCGAAGACGCAAGGGCTCTTCAAAATGGCCGCGCGTGTCCGAGACCGGTATTCGCTAAGCTTTCGCAAGAGGTGGTGTCAGGCCTCATCTGCAGCACTTGTCCATGGAAAGCTCCACCCGAGAGCAGGCACGGAAGCCTATTAAATATTTTGCCAGAAACCAGTGCGCATAATTCCGCGTAGATCGAAGGAAGTGGCTTCACAGTAGCACGCGAGATTGGGGGATACGCAGAACAATGAACCGTCATAAGCATTGTATAAGCCATGCACGTGGACATGTCCTTTAAAAACAATTACATACTGAACAGGTTCCTACAAGCCCAAGGCCTTGATTTTTGTAAATGTTTTCTAATTTCTTTGTTCACATAGGATGAAACTGAGTAACCAAACTGAATAATGAAAGTCCATGGCGGAAATTTGGGTTTAAGCGAAAGTGAAGTTTAAAGGTTACGTTTGTCGGTCCCCACAGATAACCAAGAAAAGGGTAAAGTGGTAATATTCTGAAAACCTTTCCGGACAGTGAAAGTTTCAAGTATCGCGCTCAAATTTTTATTTAAAAGTGTATCCCCGCAGTACTTACTCAAACAAACTACAGACAGTCTCCGCCGCAAGTACTGATAGCATTTTTTTATAAATAAATACCGACATTCTACTGCCTTTTGGATTAGTTTGCTTTATGTATCTCGGCGTTGTGGCTTTCATAAATTGTACTTTGTTATTTTTGCGCACCTTGATTGCACGTCTTCATACCACCATATCTTTGTACAAAATCAACGTGTATAAATAAAGACAACATAGATACTGGTTTTGACGTCAACATTCGCCTTGTTTAAATACGCTAATATGTTGTCGGACCCAAATCACCATGGTAAAAAGCGAATCTATAAATTTATAGTACAAGCGGCTGTTTTTTTCATATTTTTCTTTGGAAATATTCGCTTTCATGAGAACCAATGAATGCACAATGTTTTGCAGACTGCGTGAATATTTGCAAAACATTTATATTGGTGGTGAGTGCCAAGATTTACTTGTCCTGCTTCTTCAATGCTGCCATTTCGCATTTCATAGTAAGAGTTGGCTGCCTTCTTAACAGTTAGCGTATTTCTTTCCGGTAGTTGGAGCCTTAGTGCACCAACCACGGGGTTCCCGGTTGTCACAATTCTCTCTAGATTTTTCTGTACCCACACCACATTAGGTGTAGGCACAATATTTTCTGCAATATAGGCATTTTATTGGAATGAAACGCTGAGCTTCTTCAAGTTCCAGGTGTCACAAACTGGAATATTAGACTGTTTTTCTGGAAGTATTTGTGGCCACCGTGTTTTCTTCTACAAAGATTCGGGTTTACGTTATTAATAATAAGTTTCGGGAAAGGGCACAGACGAGCCGTAATCATGTCTTACGACGTAATCGTCCTGCCGATAACGTACAGACGAGGGGATAACATTGCAAAACTTCCGCCATAATCACCAGCCTGTTTTTTTAGATTGCCCATGGCACCATCCGGTTAGAGGGTTGCCAGAAGTTTTAACGCAGCGACAATGTGATGGAAATGTGTCCAAGGCGCCTCCAACGAAGCACTGAAACAAACGCGACCGAAATAACATTACTTTCCTATGTTGTAAACATCTCATTCATTATTCTAAGTATTGCATAGTGATAGGGCTATCTTTATTTTGGGAAGTAACCCAATGCTACTCGGTTTCACAAGTTGAAGCAAAAAGAGATAGACCATAAAGATGTGCTGTTGACCCTGTAATGCCCATGGTGTCATACATGATAGGCAATCTTTGTTTTTTACTCACACCTGGGCCTTTCCGCTGCCAAAAAAGCTGACTTTATTATTTCTGATACCACCCGAGTGTTTTTGAAAAAATACAGTTCCACGACCAACCATATGCACTCCCACAGAAAGGTCGCCGGATGGCTTCCTCCGCGAGACGGATCGACGCGTACTTTTATTTCTGCGCATTTAAATCAAAAGATCAATCTGTGCACTTAACATTTCGGCTTGGGACGTGTTACATGAAAGTTACATGCCTGATTTTTACGACGCCAACAATTTAGAAGTGACGATTTGCATTCATCGACATTTACTTGATCATGTATGGTACAGGGGGATTAGCTGTAAATTAGAGCACAATTTCTCGACATTACCACAGCTTCGACTTTTTTTGCCGATGTCCAAAACAATATTGTAAAAATGAAGGAAAGTACATTGGTGGACCAGCATTCCGGCCCTTATATCGTTTGACATCAAGTGCTGTGTAATACATCTGAAGTTACAGGTGTTCCGCAGCATGGTCCTTCCCGCACGCCCGAGGAAACGAGAGCGAGGATGTTCACAGCACTGTTAGGCATGCTGACCTGCAAGATAAACGTTAGTGGCGCTTCGGCCCCAGTCTAAAGACGCCAGTTACACCCTGCGCCCCTTTCCGGTGTGTTTTTCTTCCTCCAGTTGTGCCTGGCGCTTAACCTGTTCCCATGATGAAGTTAGTGGCGCTAGTGGCAGGTTATACTTAACATATGCAGGGTCACGTGCCTGAAATCAAAATCCAGCATATGGAAGTAGAAAAACATGCAGACGGGGCCGTAACCATACAGGCGTACGGCAGGCAACGCACGAAATTCTAAAACAAAATTAAAAAACCTTCAGAACGACCTTAAAACAAAATTTCATTCGGGAGTGGCCAAAGACACAACGTCGTTTTGTGGGTACATGAAAACCGCAATTGTTTTTAAATATTCCCTGCTTAGCTGCCTTGGGTCCCGTATCAGTCGGCGATTTTGGGATCTCCTTCTGCATATTGTGACCATGTACTAAACCTCCTACTGATAATAAGATCTTTGACCTGGTTTTAAATTAGCTTTTGACGTAATGCCCACTGTATGAACTATAAAACACTCTCAATTGTGTTACCTTCAGAGAGAAATGTTTTCGCTTATATGGATTTTGAAGTCGTAAATTGTAATGTAGTAGAGCCTTAAAATTTGCGTCTATTGTTGTCATGGTTTGGGTATTTTATGCAGGTTCGGGTGAATCAATATCCCCTCGTACTTACAACATATATAACTATGGGACTTTAAATTATGGGGCGTTTTACTTAGGAAGGTTTATCTACATATTGGTTGTCCTAAAAGAACGGCGCGGATGTTTTTTCGCTTCGAATAAATAAGAATAAATTTCTTCAAGAAAAACCAATCAATGTTGTAAGTAATGAAAAACTATGCGGAGAATGAAAGCGAAACCTGCGGTATCCGTGCAGAGGTTTCTGTGACGCAAGGCTAACTCACTCACCTTCGGGACGAGGAAAAGAGAAAGAATTACTTCAATCAAGTTGTAGGTTTGCTTCTGTCTATAAGCTGGTTATTAGCCAAATTAAATCGCAAGGAAATTGTAGCGAAAGAAAAAAGAGGAAGTGCGAAAATAAAAACTTGAGGAGCAAAGCATGGCCAGGAGAAAATAAGTACCCGGTTGTATTATTAGTGGTTCTGTTGTCATGTGAACCTGCAGTAGAATATTGTGAATAAACTTGAACGGAATGCGTTCTTTAAATCAAAACGAAATGGTTACTGTGCGATTCATAAAGTGTAATTCATCAATACGTACCTTATTAGCTTTAACTTATTTTAAAATCAAGTCACATCTATTAAATGTTAAAAAAATTGCCCCTTACAGAGTTTTGTATGCAATCAGATGCTTGTACAAAACCACTAATTATTAGTTTCATCAAACACCTTTCAGGCATACTGACAATTACTAAGCTCGACTGCTCATCTCCACAGCCCTTTTGTAATATTATAATCTCAAAGAGAATATTTGTTGTTTGGCGACCTCTTTCTTAATGCGTGTATTGCTACATTCAAGAGCAATTACTTCTTTTGAGGGCTACCAAAAACAAGGCCGAAGCTTCAGGCAGTCCATTTAGGCGGTACAGGCCCTACTGTTTGGCTGTTTTGCTATATGGCGAGTAGAAGCATTGTAAAATGAAGATTCCAGAACCAATTTATATTTTCCGCTCATGCTCGCTTCGTTTCTATGGTGTGCTGATGGTATCCCTGGATATTCAGGATTGCAAAGCTGAACTGAAGAGCCTTTAAACTTTGAATAGTGCCTTTATTCAAACTAAAAACAGCTCAGGGACGAGGACAGAAGAAGTGACAAACTAGAGCGCTGACGAACAACTAAAGTATGATTTATTACACGTCATTAAATACACGGAAAAACCAGTGGCTGCAGGCATGCATCCGTTCAAGGATAAGATATCACTCCAATTATGCAATGGTAGCTTAAGGTGTGATACCCAATGGATTTAGGGTATGACGTTTAACCGGCCCATGGAAGTTTCTTCTTGTGGCCCGTTTTTTGTGAAGTTATTGTTTACCCGTTTCAAATTCTCGGCGGAGCTGCGCAACATAGGGACCGGGTATACGGCTTCCCTGAGTCTCTTAATTTGGGTGCCTAAGCTCTTCGTCATGGTGTGCGGACAGGACCGCACTACTGAGTTAGGTATAGCCAGAACAGCAGTGCCACGTTTTACCACTTTTGAGTGGGCGGCATTGAAGGGCAGCCGGCTTTTTTGCGACCTTGGAGCGTATTCCCAGCAGACATGGCGCACCTCAAAAGTCATTTCTAGGTCGAGAAACCTCAACTTCTCACCTTCTGGCATCTCACTCGTCAGGTCAAACGTCGTCAGAACTGTCGAAAACACGCCCAAGATCTCCTCTTCGTGCTTGGAAAGGCCACCATGTACTTTAAACACAACCAGGAAGTCATCAACGTAGCGAAAGACCTTTACGACGGTCGTATTCTGGAGGGCGGTTTGCAGGCGCCTGTCGAAGACCGCCAGCAGCAGGTCACTGAGCACTGGGGCAATGAACAAGAAATGCAAGAAACGTGATTGCCATCCAAAGTTAAAAGAAACGCGCGTTTTGAAACACTATCGAGACGCTCGCTCACGGGTAATATTGGAGGCCTCACTGATTGGCATTCGAGGGGAACAATGCGGGAGCACGCCATCAAGTGCCCTTTTGCAAAAAGAGGCGGCATATCTAGCCAGTTGAACCTCACTTGTACCAGATAGCTAGCTTGACACCAAGTCTGATTGCTTTATCCTTGATGTAAGCTTCCATTGCATACTTGGAGTGATATCTTATCCTTGAACGGGCGCATGCTTGCAGCCACTGGTTTTTCCGTGTATTTATTGTCGTGTAATAAATCGTACTTCAGTTGTTCGTCAGAGCACTAGTATGTCACTTCTTCTATCCTCGTCCCTGCGCTGTTTTTAGTATGAATAATGTGTACCCAACTAGCCAAACATAAAGCCTTAGTATGAATAGTGCCAAAGGAGCACTCTGACGTTAAGTGTGATATTATAGAGTTAGGGAAACTCAGAAGGATAGGAGTACTAACGGAGCTCAATATCGGGAATATTATGTGCTACAGATGACCCCCAAGGAAGAAGGAACGCGAGGTGTGATTTTTGATACACATCGAAATTACATAAAACGTAAAGGAGGTTTTCAGCATCAGTGAGAGAGTCGCGGCTTTCGTGATCATGCTGAACAAGCGATACAGTGTATATATAGTACAGGAGTATGGGCCAACATAATGCTATGAGGATGAAGTTATACAGTTATTCTATGAGGATGTGGAATCAGCCCTGAAGAAAGCAACAAGGCAGTTCACGATTATGATGGGATACTTTAGCGCAAAGTTCGCCAAGAAGCAAATGGGCGAAAGCTCAGCGAGAAACTTCGAAATGGACAATCGCAACACTAGAGGAAATATACGCTGTCGTATTTAGGGAAATATACTGGTCGTATTTCATTAACGTCGGGAAAATTTCCCGACGTTGATGAACACATTCTGTTACAAACCAAAGACTAAGAAATGGAAATAGAAAAGTCCCGATGGTACCACAGAAAACGAAAGTGACTTCAGTTTAAGTAACAGTCCAGGTATTGTGCAAGACGTAGGGGTGCTAGGTGAGATTCGGAGCGGCAATCATAGGAAGCGAAGAAGGAAAAACTGGTACAAACTATGAAATCCCGCATTGAGTCACACAGAGCCTGCCCACAGGAGTTTAATTTACCCCTCCAAAATAAATTGGTGGTTCTATACGAGCACAGCCAGGTCCGATTGATTGATTGATTGTGGGTTTAACGCGCAACGCAGGCGATGAGGCACGCCATAGTGGAGGGCTCCGGATTAATTTCGACCACCTGGGGATCTTTAACGTGCGCCGAAATCCCGTACACACGGTCGTTTTTGCTTTTCGCCTTCATCAGAAAAGCGGCCGCCGTGGCAGGGAGTTGAACCCGCGACCTCGTGCTCAGCAGCGCAACGCCTTAGCCACTGAGCCACCACGGCGGGTAGCGAGATCAGTGTAGAGAGGATAAATGCGAACCTTATATCGGCAATCAGTGAATCAGCAGCCACTGGGGGTCAATCAAAATGTAAGAAACAAACAGGAAAAATAAATAAAAAATGAAAGAAATAACATCCAAACGTAAACACTTGAAAAGATCAAGTACGGCAGATCAGAAATAATATATAGCGCAGCAAAAGACGCGGATGGTCGAAAGAACGGGATGTGCGCTACCTTTTTACCGTCTTTGCAAGCGTTCATGCATTTTTGTTTGCTAAATTTCATTTCTGTAATGTCAACCAACTCGCCCAAAAGCACGCCTTACCACAGATCAAATTAAAACAAATCGAGCTGTCAAAAATAATTACATATTTAAAACAAAAGACATTCCTGCATGCAACATCGCAGTCATCGAGGAAACGCTGCAAATAGGGGGGAGCTTGGAAGCAACGAAGAGAAAGCTAGGCATTAGCAAAGACACGATGTACGAACTAAGAGACGACAAGGGTAACATAATGTAGAATGCGAACGCGATAACAAAGGTAAAACAAAGATTGCACACCAGGCTGCATAGAAGCCACGTTTACCAGGACAACTTGCTGCTAATACAGGCCGAACTTGCGATATCTCACTAGTGACTAATGAGGGCGTACGAAAGGCTCTCAAATTAATGAAAAGAGGAAAAGGTGCAGGTGACGTCAGCATAAACGTGGATTTTTTTAAAGGAGAGGGGAGATATTGTTCTTGAAAAACTCGCTGTACTATTTTCGGTGTGTTTCAAGACTCAAAAAGTCCCCATACCCTAAAAAAACGCAAACGTATTTCTTATTCATACTTAGGGAGATCCCCAGGACCTCAAGAATTAGTGACCACCAGCTTTACTCTTTGTTGTGTACAAGCTTTTTACCAAACGTATAGTTAGCCGCATAAGCCTCAGTCTGTATTTCCAACAACCAAAAGAGCATGCTCGGTTTACGAAAGCCAACTCAAAAACTGATCACATTCATGCCAATCAAATAATAACAAGATCCGCGAAATGCCCTAAACCCCTTTTGCATAACATTCAAATACAATAAGAAATAGTTTCATTTCGTACTCATTGCACCTTGCTAGAAAAACTTAAACACCAGGGAGCAGAGGACACGTACATAAGACCCCTAGAAGACATAAATGAACAATGCTCGGACACGATAACCCCTCACAAGAAAGGGATAGATTCCTAATCCGGAAGGAAGTGAGACAGATGATTGATTTAATATTTGATGGAATAATTATTTCTTTGATTGATTGATTGATTGATCGATTGATCGATTGATTGATTGATTGATTGATTGATTGATTGATTGATTGATTGATTGATTGATTTCAGGATTTAACGCACCAACGCAACGCAGGCTATGAGGTGCGCCGTGAAGGTGCATAGTGAAGGTGCATCTGGGTCAGTCTCAGGAAATCCCGCGAAATATTTCAAGTCATCCACAAACGTGACGGCGCGATACCTGTTAACGGCCGATCCCACTGTTTTGAGAATACCTTGGTTTTGCAAACTGTAAAACAGGTTGACGACACCTACTGACATGCATCATCTCCGGGTGATCGAAAATTCCATAACCTCTTCGAAGTTTCTGATGCGGAAATAGTGGTGTAGTCGAAGCATTGTGAACTGGATTCTCATGGCTACAATTTGAAGGCATCGAAACCGACATTCTCATGACAAAAGTGAGAAGGCCATCGCTGCAGTAGAAAAGCACTTCAGGTTAGGGGCATAGCGCGAATGAGTTGAAGATAATCGCAAGAAGAGCGAAGAACTTGTGTGGAGAAGGGGGATCTACCGAATAGAAGCAGGAAAGAGCCGACACTTACGACCTTCTTCGCGGTTGAAACTCAAAAAAGAGCATCCGCCAAAGTCCATTATCAAAAATAAACGCACTTGGCAAATCAGAGTGGCAGCTAACCTAAACAATCACTTGGCATGCTTCCTCGGGACGACTCTCTTCATTACAACAACTCGGAAGAAGTTAGGAAATTTTCAAAGCAGTGCCTTCAGATAGAAGGCATGTCAGTGGACGTCATCAGCCTTTATTACAGCGTGTCAGCTATCCTCGACGTGGTGGGATCTGCCATCGGTAAGGGTGGCTCTTTCAAATTTATGAATATGACTTGCATGTTTGCGGTAGTTTTAATGAGAGTGATCAGATGCATCTTCGCCTTTTAATATCGAGTTTGAATGCGCTCCCAGGACAGCATCTGAGTAGGTTGTAGCATTGTTCCTGAGTTCTGTGACCTATTCCTGTAAAGAGAGGAGGGAGCCTTTCAGGAGCCTTTCTAGGACTTCGGTGTCATAGTGGCCTTCATGTATTTCGACGACTTCATTGTGTGTACCCAGATGGGGACTGCAGTCAAGAGAACGCACTGAGTATACTAAAAAAGCTCAAAGCAGCTCACCTAGGCCTGGATTTTATATTTCAAGCAGTCAGGGCAGGTCTGCTTGCAGTATCTCCACCTCACTAATTATTTTAGTGATTCTGTGGACTGTATGTACAACACTTGTATATAGAAATATTTGCTCCCCTATGCTTCGGCTAAGTCAACGACCAATACCTGAGGTATTGAGACATCATAGCAGTCACAGGGCATAAAGTATTCAAATGGCGATAACGTGTAGGAGAGCGTCAGAATGCAGGCAAAACGAGGCCTTGGGTTCCCGGACCAAGTCATTGGATCAGTTATATAAAACGTGTTTAAGGCGGTGGGAATAAAGCACAAGGAAGAAAATGAGACCAAAAACGCAAAAATTACGCCCACCTCCCCTCGCGGGAACCCTGGTGTGATGCGACGCTGAGGGGGGTTCAAGCGCAAGCGGAGAGCAACCGTCGGCCGAAAGGCCGCCGGAGAGCGGCACACTGGTTATATGCGCAGCGCGCCCGAAGGAGAGGAGACCGCGGAAGAGAGAGTACTACACATGCGCCGGCGCCAGTGCGTCTGCCGCGGCTATGACGCAACACAATACAACACAATCCACATTAATCCAATCCAATCCACATCTAATCTAATCAAATCTAATCCAAGCCAAACCAAGCCAATTCATTGGAATCCAATCCAATGCCCCTCGGGAGAGAGGGGTATCGGAGAGGAGAGGAGGTGAGCTACGGAGAGCGCAACTGGCACGGCGAGGAGAATGGGGGAGGGGCAGGCGACAACAACGCCGACGACGCTGCATGGACAAAGCGAGTGAATGAGATGCAGTAGCATCTAAAAACGGACAGTTTTTTTGTTTTAAGTTCATAGCAGTCCTCGAGGCCTAAAAAAGGTGGCTGGTGCACACAACGTACGTGTAGTTTTAGCGCCCTACAAATTAAGGAGCCTCACCATATAAACAGTCCTCGGTATTACCATACTGGTTAACCAACATATGGAGTAAAGCAGGTATGGGAATTCGTCAATTGTGGACAAGCTGCTGTGTAGGAAATTCTGCTCCCCCGTAGGAAATCGTATATCGGCGAGACTGCTCACAGCCTCAATAAGTCTCAAGGCAAATACGTACATGTGCGCGTTGATAAACGGGGCCAGCAATTAAGCAACGAATTGTAGAAGATCTGAATGGATACTTAAGAATAAGAAAATTCCAGTTCTCCTACGATAAAGAGACAAGAGAAACCACGAGATATGGGAAAGCTGAGCACTTTTTGCCGAAGAGAAACCTGCAAGTTATGAGTTGTGGACTCCCAGATACTTACATATTTTAGTCTCTTCAAGTTGGCAGCCTTCAATAATGTAAATGAAAACATAAACAAGATTCACAAGCCGGGAAATTGTCATTGTTTAACATTTATAATGTTTAGACGAATTTTCCAATCATTACACCACGTACACTCTTTGTTAAGGTTAAATGTCGCAGTGACGAGTCGGAATATCAACCAGTTGTTCGAGGCCGTACACAATCACCCGTAAATATTTTAATGAAAGGGCAATTGAGATAAGTAGATCATTGATATAAATTATAAAAGCAAGAGGCCGAGTACGGATCCTTGGGGTACGCCTGATGTGACTTAACAGAAAGAAGAGTCAAAATCATTATCGGTTACAAATGTTGTTCTATTAGACAAAAAGTTTTCAATGCAAGCTTCACGTAGAAAAACCGATGAGAGACAAGAACGAATGCTTTGGAGAAGTATAAAAAATGCATTCAACAAAAGGTCCATTATCTACAGCAGAGTAAAGGTCATGTGTGGAAGAAATGAACTGGGTCTCGCAAGAAAATGATTTCTTAAAGCCCTGTTGGCAGGAACAAAAAAAATTGTTTTTCAGGAACCTAATCAGGTGGAAATAAGTTGTGTTCCGAAATCTTACATGGGATGCTAGTTTATGTAATCGAACCGTAATTTAATGGGTTGTGCGTATCGCCGGACTTGAATAATGATACCGCTTTGCCGATCGTCCAATCGTCAAGTAAGGTGTTCGAGGTTAATAAATGGGTGAAAATCGGAGCAAGAATTATGGATGAATATAATTCGGTGTTTTTGAGAAATTTCGAACTTATTCCACCTAGTCCCGATGGCAATGATATTTTAAAATTACTGATGAGCGGTATGATTCCCTCCAACTCAATAACAACCTGTTCCATTGGTGGAAGATTGACCGCTTCAATGGGACACAAGTTAGTATTGGGGGATGGTTGAGTGAAGGCCTTCTTAAACAAGGCGTTCAAAATAAAACAGCTTTTGGAATGAGGGATGACGGCACCGGTTTAATCAACTAAACATACTGCGGTGTTTTTGGGGGAACTTATTATATTCCAGAACATAGCATTTTTAATAAGCAGCGAGGGAAGAGTATCATTGACGAAAACGCGCTTAGCTTTTTTCACTGCATCCTTGGAAGCATCTTTACTTTAGGGGCAGGTAGCCTACGTATCAGGGTGGTTGCACGTGCGTGCTTTGCGACACAGTGGCTTCTTTCTATTTAAAAGACGCTCAAGAGAAATATTAAACCAAGCGGCACAGTGCTTGGGAGAAAATATACCTTTTTATCAAAGGGCGAACTCTTATCTTTAAAATGAACCAAGTTAGTGTTTACTGTACGTTCGTAAAATGGTACCATAAAATCATCTATGAAGGTTCAAGCTGGGTGTTAATAGCTTGAAAATCGGCCTTCCGATGTTCCCTGATGCGCTTCGCTTTATTGGTAGTTTGTTTGGTATGTGTGTTTACCAAGAACTGAATAAAACAATGATAACTACGACGTGTTGTGAATGCGAAAGAGTGGAGAAGATCTGGTGAGGTGGTTAAAACTAGATCAAGTAGCGCTTGATAAGGAAGTGCGTGTCGGTTGGGTTACAAGCTGTGAAAAATGAAAAGTGCTGCACAAGCCTAAAATTATGTTGCTTCACGGGAGGAACAAAAACGGTCGAGCCGCTTCCGGAAAACTTATTTGAGGGTAATTGAAGTCGCCTAAAAGGAAATTGGAAGAGTTGGGGAATCTTAGAATAACGGTGTTAAGTGCGTCATAAAGATCACTGCAAAAGTATGAGCGGGCATTAGGTGGTCGATGACAGCCGCAAAAGATAGCGTTTCGGTGCATGATGCGAACGCATGTGGAACACACTTCCAACGCTGTTGCAAGCAAGCGTAATATGGAACGAAATAAGATGGTCGGCGACAGCAATGAGAACACTTCCTCCAGAGTCGCAAAATGATTTAGGGCATTCAAAATTACGCTGTACGAAGCATTCGCAGACAACTACGTTTACGTTAGAATAACTACATCGGCATTACAAACAGCGATAAATGCGGGCAATTCATCGCGCTCATTCACAACGATGCGAATGCTCGAAAATAAAAAGGAAACATCATTGACGGAACTGCTAACGTTTAGCTATTAAGGAGCAGTGCTGTGCATGCTCGTTTTAGTGCTCAAGACAGTGCCATGCGGAGAGGCGTAGTCATCGTGAACGTTACTTTCGCACACACTCTCAGTTGATGGAACATAAACGGAAATTTTTTTTATTATTACCAATTTGTTATAATGAACAAAGAACTGTTTGCCGCTATCTTTACCAAAGTCAATTAACTTCTTCCGCGTGTTTCCAGTCGATATGCAGACTACTTCACTAACGCTCACTGCAGACGCTTTTATTTGGCATCCGGAAGAAAGTGTTGAATCCTTAGTTTCTAAATGCGAAAACTAGAGCATCACAGCCCGCCATTTATCTGCAAGAAACTTTCCAATGCAATGGGCGCGTTCGGATGCTTCGTCGGGCAGCTGAATTATCAAAGTGAATACATCACAAATCTTGGCCTCGGATTCGGTCCAGGATTACGCCATGCTGTCGTACAGGGCATACAAAATGAGATTTTAGGGCCGAGATCTGTCTTTGAATTCATCCAGACGATGATTTAAGGAGTCTATTTTCCTGAGCACAGACACCGAAACTGAGCGACAGATGTCAGGCCCAGAACAGCCATTGCACGCGGCAATCTATTCTTTCACGGCCATCCGCCGTTCATAATTATCGGCTACTTTTTTCTCCAAGTTCAGCTGAATTTCCTTGACTTCGTTAGGATGTGAAAGCAACTAGGCATGATTCTTGTTCATTTTTGCACTCAGTGGTATCAAAAGCGACAGTGGTCCAGGGTTTTCTTCAAGGTCACGACCCTAATGCAATAACTTTACAACAACACAATCGCAAAATATGACACAAAGTACTTGGTCATGAAACAAGCAGCAAACGGATATTACTGGAGCTTTTAGAAAACCAAGAGAGGCGCTGACCAACCTGTGCAAGATAGCACAGTAGAATATGAAAGAACTGGATGACGGCCGTTCTCCCATGTCTACTGAAGCTGTGGGCGCGGTCTTTATATAGGCTCAGATGAACCCATGCCAAAGTCGATGAGGTGGATACGGGAGTTGAAGGTCGCAGGATTGGGCCGCGATCATCTGCTGGCAACAACGGGCACTGCCCAACCATCTCTTGCGCAAAACACGATGACGTCAGGGGTCCATCCCTCCTGTGTAGCGCCTGGCACGTGCCGCTAGTTTAAATAACGTGTGCAGGATAGGAGAGAACATGACTGAGGAGCATGATGCCCGCTCCCCCATGCCCTAGAAGGCGCTGGAATTTTCGTTTTCGCAATCGGAGCATTTCGTAAAGTTATTTACTTTTCTATTGAAGGCCCTCATTGAAATGTTTTCGGGTATGTTTGTTTATTTTGCAGGTGTTTGTACTGTGTCCATGCCGCAAGGACTGAAGTATCTACAGAAGCTATAGACGCAGTGGTAGATTTGACAAAAAATCAGAGCTGCCTTGATAAATAGCACTAAGAAAACCAGCACGTGCAGTAAAAGGCATGACGCGTTTCACCTTTTATTCCTTTTCTGTCTGAAGAAAATGTGGTTTAGGGCAGGCACAGTTTCTTTCCGCTGCTATTGGAGAATTTGTTCTTTCGTTTCTTGATGCATTTTTGTTTCAATTGAGCTATCACACAAAAGTTTTGACCAGAAAAGAAGGTTTTGATAAAGCCTGTTTGTCCCTGTGATCAGTTTGTCCGAGTATAGTTTTGCAAACCCGCAGTCAGTAAGTTTTTAGATACTTATTGCCTTATAAACTATTCCGAAAACCGATTCAAATAATCTTGCAATTTAAACCGTGACTTTTTAGTAATAGTTGCCTAAAGGCAACGTCGGAAGACGTTGCACCTCGAATAGTTGAAGAGTACAGAGAGACGAAGGTGTGATCGGCGGAATCAACCGGTGAGCCATGGCACCAGTGGCGATTTCCTTGTGGCAGTGCGAGAGAGAATTCCTGGCGTGTCTGTGGCTGAAATCCGGCTGGCTGATGGGTGTGGGGATCCTGACGCCCAGGCCATTGCGCGATCACTGGGTTTGTGGCATCCCGCAGCGCTTTTTCCCTCTCTCCCCGAAATGCCGGCTCGTCTCGGCGCCACTGTTCACAGCCGAGCCGTCGTCTCAAACTCCTGCCCGAGGTGAAGGCTTCAGTGACCGTTGCTGCGATAAAACACTGTCACGCAGCGGGCGCTCCGCCCTGGTAGCGGAGCTAACCTCACCTCATTGGTCCGTTTGAACGATGACCGAACCCGACTCTCGGCGGGACGCGAACGCGCGCCCTGCGCGGGGGTTCTTTCAGGGAGACGCTTCCAGGACCCCGAAGGCGTTGGCGGAAGGTATGTGACGCTTTCTTTACCAGACGGCTGCAACTCTGTTGCGTCGACGAAAGCCCACCAGCCCTTCCAGCGGCGGCCCGTGCCTAAGGCTGCTCCTGTTGTTCCTACGCTTGCATATAGTAAGGCCGTACCTACCACCCGACGAACACGCCGTGCGGTACGTGCCTGTGAGCGAATGGGCCACGTCTTTCTCGGGCGCCAGTTTGTCGTCCCTCTACCTCGCAATATGCATAACCCTAGCATTGCACAAGGCAGGCATTCATGCACACCGCGAGGAACCATCGTGGGTTCGAGCTAGTTGTGCACGCTCACGAAACTGAAACGCCGTCGCGCCAACTTAACACCGCCTTTGTTGGGCGGGTGGAGAAGGGGGCGACAAAGGAATATTCCCAGGGTACGGAGGGAAGACGTTTATTTTATACTAACGTTGTAGTCACATATCTTACAGTCCCAGTTACATAATGTACAGTACAGGTACGTACTTCCCGTTAGGTGAAAAGGGCGATGGGGCGCCATGCGCAAGTGTGCGCGCGTCGTCGGCGCAGAGCCAGTGGGCTCTTCGGTCAGGGCGAAATCCTCGGCGCGGCGCAACCGTTGTGCGCGCGCATCGCCGTGTTGGCCAGTTCGGCTCGCAGCAGCGAGGAAGACGCGGCCCATTCGCTCACAGGCGCGTACCGCACGGCGTGTTCGTCGGGTGGTAGGTACGGCCTTACTATATGCAAGCGTAGGGACAACAGGAGCAGCCTTAAGCACAGGCCGCAGCCGGGAGGGCTGGTGGGCTTTCGCCGGCGCAACAGAGTTGCAGCCGGCTGGTAAAGAAAGCGTCACATACCTTCGGCCAACGCCTTCGGCGTCCTGGAAGCGTCTCCCCGAACGGACCCCCGCGCAGGGCGCGCGTTCGCGTCCCGGCGAGAGGGGGGTTCGGGAATCGTTCAAACGGATCAATGAGGTGAGCTTACCTCGACTACCAGGGCGGAGCGCCCGCTGCGTGACTGTGTTTTATAGCAGCAACCGTCGCTGCAGCCTTCACCTCAGGCAGGAGTTTCAGAAGACGGCTCGGCTGTGCACAGTGGCGCTGAGACGAGCCGGCATTTCGGGGAGAGAGGGGAAAAGCGCCGCGCAACGCCACAAACCCAGTGATCACGCAATGGCTTGGGCGTCAGGATCCCCACATGCGTAAATGACTTGTATCCCTGGCTTGTGTCTCGTCATAGTAACAGCAGCCGCATGGCGCACTGCTCCGGAGGCGCAAGGTTTCTAGATAGCTGCCACTGCATCTGCTTCAGCCTACATCTGCATCTGCACTGGTCTTGAGCCCTCATAACACGAAGTGTGGGGACACCTATTTCGTGTTATTATGGCTCAAGACCGGTTTAGCGCACACTTTAAGATGTGTCGGTGAGTCTAGGTTGTATCGTGGTAGCTATCCGATAGTATTATCGAAACTTCTGGCTTCATGTCCTAGAGGCCGCGTAAGCGGACGCTCAGATAACGCAGAATGAGCCGAGAATCAGGGTATATCAGCGGGCTTCGTTCTCTTGGCTACCACAACAAGGAGCTGCAGTGGCATGGTTGATTATACGGGCGCCTCAAGGGCCCATCGCTACGACAAAGACAAGAGTTTACTTCGGTGACTTGCCGCGGTCGTGGTGAGTTCTCATTCAAATGGGTGTTCATTTAAAAGTGTCGGCAGGATACTTGCTTCCTTTGGTTGGCACGCGGGATGAGCGCTGGTTTCTCTTGTTTAGGGGCTCACGACTGGATGCTCAATTCAGTGGTTGCTGGCGCCATCGGGAAGTCCTAGGTGGGGTGCCGTCGGTGTCATCGTTCTTGAGAATGCATTAGTCATGGCGACGTTACTGACTATAGAAAGCACAGGCCAGGAAACTACGTCACGAGCGAACGGAACAGAAGTAATTGATTGATTACTAGGCTTAACGCGGCTTAACTGCGCCGGCTTTCAGGTGTGCCGTAGTGGATTGCTGCGCATATTTTGACGACCTGGCCATCAATAACGTGCGTCGAAATCTCGAAAAACGGGCCTTTTTTGCTTTTCGCATCCATCAGAAACGCACGGCCGCCGCGGCCGGGAATAGCCCCCGCGTCCTTGGGCTCACCGGCACAGCGCCTCAGCAAGTGAAAATCCGCGGTTGTTAAAATGAACGGGACTAGAAAATGCGCACCAAGTTACCCGCTCGTGGCCCTTGAAACACAGAGACTTCTGCACACACCGACACATTCTTCGTTAGGTGCAACTATCACAAGGAGGTTTCTGCTGCTTGATTGGTTGCCAATAGCTGCATACTATTCGGTAAAACTCCAAATGGTCTCTCTTGTGTGTTTCGCTCATGCCACATCTGTGAGTAAGTGGATAACTCTATTTTGCCTAAGACCGCGATAAAGGAAGCGAGGACGACGAGAAAATACACAGGTGAGCTGTTCTGGAGTGGGTCGCGAACGCGACAATCAGACCTAAAATCGTCGAGAAGTATAATGAAACGAAAGATGCCTCCGGCATCGCTGAAAGCAAGATGTTTTGCGTTAGAAATCTACTGGTGATGACTCTTTCCAATTGTCAGCAGGGTACGATCCATTGATGCATTTATATATGCGCAGTGGGAGTTCGGGTGAAAAAAAAAATAGATTACCGGCTGCAGTCGCAGATGTGGCCAGATGCTCATCTTACCCATTACAACAGTTGAGTCAATATGTGACCGCAGGCTGAATGGCCCTGGCTTCTCAACGGCAGCCACGGATTCTCTGGTGCTATGCTGTTGTGTGAACGCAAGTTGAAGTGTTGAGAACTAGGTATTTGAAAAGGTAAGCAGACGTGGTAAAGCAGGCGCGTCATTTGTAGATACTGTACCGGGAAAAGGTGATGGAGGAAAGTGAGCGGTGTTGAAGAACAGGTAAACAAGGATCGCCCTTTTGAAGGAGTCGTACGCGTGATGGCCCCTCAGCAGAGGCTTATTCGAGATGTCAGTGTGTTTTAAATTGAAGAAAATGGCCCTCATTGCCTGAATTGCCGTTCGAGAAATTCTGGTCGTGGGCAAAATTTGTCCTACCGATTGCATACCCTGAAACATGAGACCAATACCTACTTATATTTCAAGTCCTTCTTCACAGGTCAAAGGAATACGCAAAGTGGATTACTTCACCGCTGAACTCTTTCCAATAGTAATCCGTGCCACTCTCTAGAGTGCTTTCCTGTCTCGCCTCCTGTTTCAGATGGCTGTAGGAGAACTCCCTGCACTTATTCAACCCACTCAGTGCATAAACATACAAGGGTTCTACTGATCTGCTTCTTCATAAATGCACTGTGAGCAATGCAGAAGCGCCGACAGGAAGCAGAATACGCCGTAACTAGAGACACAATTTATAAGGACTAAGCTGCACGTCCCCCAAATATGAGGTATAACGTGCGTCTTGCACCTAAAAAATGACCTACGGCTCTTATAGTCGCTCATGTGAAATTTCATCGCAGCGCGAACTGCTGTCTTCTCGGTCGTGGCGCATAACGGTTGCTTCTCAGGAAGTGGTAACATTACCAGCAAACGCACGACGGCGCGCGCTACTGGCTCATTATTTCACAGCGCCTTGCAGCCTGCGGCGTGCCTGCGTGATAACGGCAGAAAAAAGCGCCCCGCCGCCAAGCATGTTGTTGTAAATCGTTGTTTAACCTCCAGCACAATTGTAACGTGTTTCGGATGAGCCACCTAACGAGAAGGTCGCGCACCACATTGTGCGTACTGGGCTAAGCTGGCACGGCCTCGACATACTGCACTGCCCCTCACACTTTTCCCATTCTTTTATCCTCCGCTTTCCTGCGGCTCGTATTCCTTGGCGTCTTTGTTCGCTCGGTTATATCGTACCTCGCCACCGCAGCGCACGCTCTCACTCCGCCCCGGCATACCGCGTCCCCCTCACACTTTTGGCACACCTTCCCCCTCTGTTTTGCTTCGGTCTGCGGTGTTCCCTTCGTTCGCTCTGTTACAAATCCAGCGGCACCGCTGCATTATACTAGCGAATGCATAAGTGCTACGCACTAAAAGCAGCCGTAGCTAAAAGACGGCATCAACACACATTTACTACTCCGGCTATTCTTATAGTATTCGAAATATTACTCGTGTCAAAGTATAAAATTACGGAAGTGACCTTGGCATTAATCAGAAAAACTCCACCGAATGAAGCAGCCGTAGCTAAAAGACGGCATCAACACACATTTACTACTCCGGCTATTCTTATAGTATTCGAAATATTACTCGTGTCAAAGTATAAAATTACGGAAGTGACCTTGGCATTAATCAGAAAAACTCCACCGAATGTACAAGATCAACTCCATGAACGAGGCACACATGCTCACGTACATAACACAAACGTAAGAGGCATGGGTCAGTCTTACACGCTCTGACTCGGAGAGGGCTTTCTAATCTGGCGGATCATTTCTACGGCAACCAGTGCTCGACAATCAAAAACGAGACTCAGGAAACTAGAGAGACGTCATTTTAAAGGTGCCCGGCGGCTGCATAAAAGCCTAATAACCTGTCGAATTGCTTTCACACCTTTCTGTGCCATGGCCAGCTTTCCTAGCGCCATTTATTAAAGGGGGCGGAAGAAGAGGCCCGTGCCAAGGAACACCTAGAATGAACACTAACATCCATACAGACTCGCTCCAAGACAATAAAAATCATATCTACATTCTCGCTCAGCAAATTTACCTCAGGTTGTGCCGCTTTGTGCTGTGTTACAGCCTCATCGCAATTCAGCGCTGGACTCCGTCGCTTACGCAGTGGATGGGAAAACGGATATTGCCAGCCAGGAGAAATTTCTTCTTGTCGTGCCAACTGTGCTACGGACAGAAATCCTGCAAGCCCGTCACTATGAGCCTTCAGCCGGCCATCTTTTCAGCTACTACGGCGCTTTTCAGCTACTACGTTTTCCAGACTGGTTAGGTTGGAATGCCAATGAACCTACCATCCGGCATCGGGCCGATGCCATTTCCGGGAGGAGTAATGCCACGGCATTATTATCATCATTGCCAGACATACCCAGCTTCCAACACCCAATATTCGAAGTGAGGATGTCGACGCGAGCAGCTGAAAAAAAAGGCGAAGAGAAAGACGAAGGAGCAGGTTCTGTGAATGCTGTAGCTAGCGGTGAAAGCGGACACATGGGCACAAGGCCGCCCTCTAAATAAAGTGCTTTTTCTTATTGCTACAAACTCCAGTGCTCCCTTTCACGGTTACAATATCAAGTAGCTCGGAAAACAGAGGAGCACTTTCTCGTGCAAGTTCACCAATTTCAGAAGAATTAGATTGGTGGGCTGCATAGATGCCAGTCCACAGTGGCGTAGTCGTGGCTGACGTTCATAAATGCTTTTCAGTAATGACGTAGCCTTAGGGATGAAATTTGAGCCGGTTGCCGTGGACCGGCCTTGAACTGCTGTATAGGCCCATTTTCTGGATCACCCGCCGCGGTGGCTCATTGGCTAAGGCGTTGCGCTGCTGAGCACGAGGTCGCGGGTTCGATTCCCGGCCGCGGCGGCCGCTTTTCTGATGGAGGCGAAAAGCAAAAACGCCCGTGTGTACGAGATTTCGGCGCACGATAAAGATCCCCAGGTGGTCAAAATTAATCCGGAGCCCTCCACTACGGCGCGCCTCATCGCCTGCGTTGCGTCGGCGCGTTAAACCCTACAATCAATCAATCAATCCTTTTCTGGATCACCAATTGTAACAAAGCGAGATAAGACGTACCGCCTGCTTTTACTCTGGAGCGCGGGGCAATGATGAGATTATCGCTATGGCGATATGTGAACCGTAGTTCCGGAGGTGGCCCCATGACTAGCCCTGATGCCCCAGTGGTGCCGTGGCGGCTCTGCAGCTCAACTCCGACGATTGGCTACGTGAGTAGACCTCACTGCTCGCTGATTGTCAAAGTAGCCCGAGTCAGACAGTGCTCTCCTCCAGTGACACGAGCTCTTTTGACAGCTGGTACTACAGAGAATAGCTAAACATTTCGGGGCGATTTATGTTGTAAATATATTTTGTTAAAAAAAAACACTCGGATGGTACGTCTGGTTGATTTTTCTGGTAGACAATTTCGACAGCAATGATTCTAATAGACCATAACTCAATATACAAGGTGTATGGGGTGAAACGTTTCTTAAGTTTACTTTCCTATTCTGTACACTCGTGCACAAGTGCTGTACGGTGGGCGCGTTTGTAATGAAAATAACAGTGCAATGACTGGTCGAAGCACACGCCAAGAGAGGGCAAAGTTGTGTTTCAGCGTTTAATGGTGTGCTTTGCTTGCGTGTTCTTCGTCAAATGTTTACGCTGTTCGCTCTTGGAGACCTTAGCTGGTAGAAAGCCAGACTGGTCATTCTCCGAAGCTTGACCAAGGCTGAACGGGTTGTCATTTGTTGTTTCTTAGAGTTCGACTTCTAATTGCTCGCGGTGCTTTTCAGGGCGAAAAAGCGTGGTCACACGACGGAGTTGGCTATGGTTAAGATTTTTTTAGAGCCACGCATCGGGTGCAACAGAGGAGTGCAAGACCAGACAAAATAAAAATAGAATAGAGCAAGAGAGTATACAACATTCCAAAACTGTCCGCCCATGATCATCTTGTTTCCCATATTGCCGCTTTTTTCTTCAAAAAAAAATACATGCCATAAAATTAGGTTTGGTAATTTTTTCAAGAGGAAAAGTTGGCTGCTTTTTAAAATCCTACATTTTTTTTATGAATTTACCAATATTTCGCTAGTACGGTGTTGAGTTTTTTGCTGGAAATGCCCTATAAAACGTGCTAATACGCCAGCCATCCCATGTCTTGCGGGTTTTGCGATACTGACGCAATATCTTGTTGCACAAGCGCCATCAATAAATTATTATCTATAGACGTGTTTTTGAACACAAACACTTTTTCCCGAGCTTTGTTCGAACTAAGGAAATTGTCTTTTTAAGTTTTTGAGGCCCCCTTTAAATGCATATTTACACCCAAAAACTGTCCACTGTGAGGCCAGGGTGAGGCTATCATCTTGAAATCCTCTATTCGTTTACTGCTACCAGGGTTTGTGAAGACTGATATTGATTAGGAAATGCGTGTGACCGGAGGCAGCCTGTTAAGTCATAGAACCTCAATTAATATTTGAAGGGCGCCTGCAGCTTAGTTATCTTTGTTGTTTAGCTTCTGTATTTACTTTGGTTTTTGACGCCTCAGCCCCAATTTTGTTATTTTGTGAGGAGGAGAGGCTGATGAATTTTGTGAGTGCACTTAAGTGCGTTTGTGTTTCGGGAAAAGGGACATCGTAGTTGCCAGGAGACGCACGGACCCCAACTGTGGGACTCAAGTGTGACTGTCGCTTTAGACGGAACTATTCCGAGTAAAATTGATAGAACACCTTTCTAGTTATCAAAGGAGAAATCACCGTCGTATATTTTCCCTAGCTGCGAGGTCATTGGTAAAGGTGAAAAATGGCATGGTTGATGCATTTGCAAAGTCAGTTCTCTGTTAACAAAGTGGGAAACCACGCGAAACGGATGAGGCACAAAACGAAAAAAAAAACCAACATGAGACTGCACAGCGCTGCGAGCATGAGGTCGCAGAGGAGCTGTGTTCATCTGAATAGGCTCAACTCGAGGAGCACCATATAAGTCACATAGAGGCATTTACCCTGGTTATATATATGGCTATCGTCCGTAGAATACGAAATCAGGCGCGAAGCAAATTATATAATGGAGAACTAGAGTGCAGAAAAAGCACACAGAACAAAAAGTATACACACGGACACGTGCTAACTTCAAAATCGTGTCCGCGTGTATACTTTTCGTCCCGTGTGTTTTTTTCTGCGGTATAGTTCAGCAGTGTGAATTACCAACAAACCCAGTAAACAGTTTTCATAAAATACACTCGTGATATGTTTGGACAGTGCCCTCTTCAACCTTGATATACATCCATGTCCACCGCCGCAAAGTCTGAACCATGCGCTCCATTGCTGTTGAAGTCCTTGTCTGCTACTTGTTCTGCTGGACGATTGCATTCTCCTCTGGCAGCGCGAAGCGCACTGAGATAAGCCGCCCCTGCTTGGGCGACCGAATCTTTATAGTACCCCGCATAGCCCGTGTGCGTAGCACAGAGTGAGAGAGAGTTCTGCAGCTGTCGTCGTGGTGGCTCCGACAATTATGATCGTAGATGGTTGCGACTACCAACGTTGAGCGAGTGACGTCAGGAGCAGACGACAGTCATTTTTTCGGCGACGGTGTTTGCTGAAACACTGGCTGGCAGGTGCGCTCGGGATGCTTCTTTTCTTTTGGCGACCTCCTGGCACAGCGCAAGGGCAAGGGTAAGCCGGGACCACCACCAGGATTCCTTATGACATGCACGCTCACGTGCGCTCAGCATTTTTCTGGAAATATTCCTGGTAATTCTTTTAGGACGGTGCAACCATTAGATTAAACAGCTCTGGTGTTAAAAAGGCAGCCATAAGGCATGAAGTATGAATAAAATATAAAGCATAGAGACGTACCAGAATGTCGGGAGGTTCATAGCAAAGTTACAGTAGGCAGGCCGAGTTAGCGCTCAGTCGCCATTTATCAACGGTGTGGTGGGGAGATCAATGAGAACACGGTCTCGCACTGTTGCTGTTTGAGCGGGATTCTAGAATTAGCACGCTAAGAATAGAGTATTTGTGACTAGGATGGGCGCTCACTTTGTAGACACGGACACTCCGAAGTGTGCTTTTCGAGAAATGCAAGTTTGTCATTTGTGCAAATTTTTTGTTCGTTGGCGTGTTTGATTATTCTTGGGTAAGATAAATTTCCTCTCAGTACCCGCCTGAAAGAGAGTTGTTTCGCACGGCTTTTGTGCACAAACCATTCATTGGTTATTACGGCCAATGAGCAGCCTTGTGCGTGTTAAATAGTAGGCCTCCTCACTCTCCCTTGTGAACTCAGCTTGGAGGAGTGGTATTTTTGCAATAAAACAATGTTCCGTGTTTTGGGGAGGGCCTAGAAATCTGATGTCCGAGTCAACTAACGGAAACCAAATGCGTGCATATGCCGCGAGACCCTCGCGAGTGAGATATGTCTTGCTAAGTGTATTGGGGAATTTTTCTGGTATGAAATAAATGCTTTGTAAAATGAGCACTCATGCTTGAAATGTAAGAAAATATCATCATCAGTAAGTAACAAGGCAACCCCAGTACGTCAAGGACACTACAGTAATTCATTGCCAGGCCGGACGCTCAGCTATAATGGGAACTAACAGTAGTGGTGTAAGGTACAGCATGCTAAAAAAACAACCTTCGAGAATCAACCATGCTAGTGTTAAATAAACACGCGCCCACACATCTATCCAAAGAAAAAGTTCAGAGATAATGGTCTAATATTACAGTGTACTTGCTAGAAACATTCTGCATTTAGTATAGATATTTAAAATCTCAACTCGCAAGCAGTGTATAGTAAGGGTAAGACAGTACCTACCACAAGACTTGACCGGAAGCAGGAGACGGTGTACCTGATGCACCGATACAATGAAGTAGTTCGAAAAAATAATGTACGATTAGAACGCAAGAATCCAACCGCATATTAGATATTTGTAGATTCGTTCGTCCAAAAGATAGACGAGGGGTGCAGATCACAGTGATAACGAGGGTGATAATTTTGACATCAATACTGCCCCATACATTACCTGTACTCGCCCTTTTCCTTGAAAGCTATAGAATGACCACCTTGGACATCGAAAACCACAAGCTGGGATGTAGGCGACGAATGGTGTGGAGAAAGGGACGAGCCGCCGAGACCCCTCCCTATGCTGTCCTTATTCGAACCAACTTCTGAGGATGATAGTGGGGCACCAGATGAGCATATCTACTGATTTTACAACATCCTCCCCCGCGCAACAATGAATGAGTATGCTTCGTTGTCGAAGAAATTGTTCAGTACATGGAGAGCTTATTTCAGGTCTGAGTTAGCCGAACAAGTTCAACGCAGGTCGGCTTCCACCTCCATCGATGGTGCAAGGCTTGGCGTTCGTGCACCTATGAACGAAGCTACTGCAGCCCCTAGGTACAGTCTTTTGAGAAAGCTAGCGAACTCATTTTACTTGTCCGCGTTGCAGGTATTTCTTTCTTTCCACAAGTCAGTTTTCTTTGTAGCAGCCGGATGCAGACGTCGTACTCTCGTTGCCGCTACTCTTAAAGCGCACGGTTCGGGTTCTAGTGTTCGCTACTGCTCCAGCCATGTGCTTTAAGTCGAAGTTGGCTGGACGCCTGCTTGTCAGAAGGAGAAGTTTTCTTGTTTCTCCCAGCACCAGCTGGGGCGGGTGATTCTTTTTGAACTGTGATAAATTATGAGCAGAGCCGCCTTTAGGGTTCTCCTGTCGTTGAACGCTTATTATTTACAGTTCCCAGATTCTTTCGCATGTACTGCTTCACCAGTACCTTAAGGGTGACATTGGAGGACAAAGCCGGTCAGACCTGAAGCGATGTATCCTTTCGTCTTCGGCAGAGTGATGACCGTTTCTATCATTGGTCAAGAAAAGCGCTGCTTCCCCTTTGCAAGGAGGGTTCTTCTGGGGTGTTTGGAGTAAGGTCATCGCAGCCCATGTGATTAGTGGTTTGTTTTGTTTAGGATTGCCCATTCCTTGTAGAAATCATTACATTTCGCTCCAGGATTGTATTACGGGTGGCCACTTTCTTTTATTGCGTCGCATCGGGAAAATACGCAACGTGGTTAGCTTCCACTTGTGCTACATTTTGAAAATCTCTTTTCTTTGCGTGTTGCCTTCATTGTTTTCCGCTCGATAAGTCTCATTGGCATTTCATCATTTGTCCCTTTCCGAATGACTAAACTGATTCCCAAGGTGTTTCGTATGTTCTGCTGGAATTCGGTCCTTGATAAACGCCAATTGGTTTTCGCGAGTTTTCTTTGTTTGAACAATTGTTAGTTCGAGCTTGGCGTTTGCTACAAACCAGGTTGTCAAAGTTGTATGCGTCTTCAAACTCGGCCTCCGATTATCAATGTAAAGATCACCTTCCTCTTCTCGGTTAATCTTGCAGAGTACGTCATGATGTTTCCTCAAAATATTAGCGAGATCAGTCAACTCACTCATTGGTGGTAGTGTTATTGTGAGGAGGTCTTCAACTGTGCCGATGATTGCCGTGATGTCTAGTCGTCCGATGCGCCGCATTTCCAGAAGGGCCTTCATGGTCTGGCCCATCGTCGCGTCGATTTTAAGAGCTGGCGATGGGGCTAGAAGGCAAGAGTAAGCGTCGTCTCTGCGTCGGTGTTCTCCCCGTTCACGGACATCTGGTGCTGTGTCGGTCAGATATTTCTTACGGCTGGGTTCGACCAGTCTTCTTCCTTCTTCTTCTTGGGCTCCCCGCTCTTCCCTGAATCGGCTTCTTCACTGCGCGGCTTCATTCTCGATCTCCAGAGGTCAGAAGCCGGTCGAACAGGAGCGAAATACGCTTTCTGTCGCTTACTTTTGGAGGTCCCTTCTCCCGAGTTTCACGGCACCAAAATGTGTGGAGAAAGGGAGAAGCCGCCGAGACCGCTCCCGATGCTGTCTTTATTCGAGCCTACTTCTCATGATGATAGTGGGGCACGATAGATGCATATCCAGTAATTTCACAACAAATGCGTCAAATAAACAATCTGCATTAGGGATCCTCCACTACTACTCAATTTCCCCACTGAAAAATTGAATAAACTCATGCCAGCAACGACGTATCGTATGCGCAGCTATGAAGTAGGAACAACGGAAACTGTTTCCAAAATAAGGCAACGTTCGTAGCATAGAAAGCGTACGCCCGATATCGAATATATTGCGCACACAAATATCTTCTGGATCATATCAAGTTAACAAGGCTAGAAGCATTTCTTGAAAAAACGGATGATACGCCCCACACCACATTCAGCTTCGAGTCAAACGTTTAGTCGCAAGGCGTACTCTACCAGCTAAAAATATCGTGAACAAAACGAAAGGATACAGGCCGAAGCATTTCCTAAATATTGATTTCAAAAGAGCCTTCGATAATGTCTCCCAATCCGCTCTCTTGGGAAACTTGCCATTCTTATAGTGGTGTGAATACACTAACGTATACATACAAGAATTTCAAACGTACACAAGCACCAATCATGGAGATCAGGGGTTTTTAATGTCCAAGGCAAACTAGATCGAAGAGCGTCAGTAGAAGCGTAAGGAAGTGGTTTAAAGGGGAGGACTTGCTTCGCATGACCATAAATAAAATGAATTAAAAGGCATGAAGACGGCTGGTGTATTGGGTCAGTTAGTGATCATTCGTAATATGAAATCGCACGTAGAAGAGAATCTCTCTCAAAAACGTATGACACGCTTACCGGAAACAATTCAATTGTGTGCTAGAAAGTTGCATGGCTGTAATGGAGTATGCTGTATGTAAGATTTTCTGAAGTGTTTGCTTCGGTTTGGCATTGGCATTCGGTGCTTGGCATTAAATCAGGATGAGTATATCAGATAGGCCCTCTCCACACCTGTATATACTCCGTGTACAGAAAAGCCGTCTGAGCACTGCCATGTTGAATCGGGTGACTTCACTCGCCGTTGCTTGCCTTCAAGGAAGCCGTTCTTGCCATGGCTTTCCACGAGGCAGGGGCGTGTCGGGAAGAGCCGGGGCGGCTTAATAGCCAAATTGTGGAAATATTTTTTAAGTTTTGTTGTGTATGGGGACATACCGGGAAGACTAGAAGTTGTGCGCGAACCTTCAGAGACCAGTCCACTAAAAGAGCCCATAGTACAGTAAAATGGCCCATAAACATTCCCAGAGCGCTGTTTCTGGATGGGGGAGGGGACGGGGGTGGCACCCATCACCCAAGCTCTAGTTCACCTGTCACATAGCTGCTTGGCGGCATTTTTCTTATTTTTCTCCGTGCAAAGCAACGATGTATATTAGCGGTAGGACACCTGCAGCCCGTGGGGAAGCGTTATGTTTCCCCCGGCACGCACGACGTCAAGAACCACCCTTTCCTTGTCACGTTCTAAGTGAAGGCTCACATGGCCATTTTAACCTCAACAGGTGTTAGGCAGGAACAAAGCAACGTCGCTGCCAGTTGGCATTGCCCCCATCTTCGCACTTAAATAAAAAAACGTCTGCACTGCCTCCCTTTTCACCGGTCCGTAAAATGCCCCCTTCACCGCCCCAATTTGCCGTCCGGCCCATGCCGTGTCGGCTGAATACAACTGGGCACTTTACTTTGAAAGGATGGCGACCTTTCATGTAAATAAAAGAGTTTTGAACCGGTGGTTTGCGCCCTTTTATCCCATGGACATATACAGATTCGTTTGCGCAGGGATTACTGCTTGAGTGGATAATAACGCCGAAGCTGCAACTTCTAGTGCAAGGAAACGAAAAAACGTACGCTATAAGCCTGAACTGTGACTAAGCACAGGAAAGTTTTCCTGAAGCCAGATTTTTGCGCTCTTCACAAATAGGAATTATGGGTTAGTTGCCTCGTTCAACGGTGGGGCTACGGGGACGACGGCAGTGCGATGAAAAGCGTTTGGCCCACTTTAGGCAACACAAGATTAGATATTCTACTCCTTGGTGAAGATGATATACGCCAGCCAAATCTAGAGGGGAATCTGGGTCTCACCGCTGCGATCGGCTTAAAAAGCCAGGCTCACTCGTTTCGAGGACACGGCACGCCGCATCGCGTAAAGAAACCAAGAGGCATGCTTCAGAATAAGTGCGACGACTAACATTTGCCCGCACTACACAACTCTTGCTGGCAGCCTTTTGTTACAGTCTGAACCAGTCACTCCTGCCAATGTTATTCGAGCAAAATGTATCCGTTAGAGAATGCAATCAGTCGCAGCCCAGTATCCGTGTCGTGCTCACGGGGCGGGAAGCGGTGAATTGCGAAAGGCAGCACCACACGGACAGTCTTTGTAAAGCTGCGGCAAGTGATAACCACATGACGATTCATCCCACACATTAAAGTCTTGTTAGAAGCTGGTACAGGTGTCTATAGCCCAGGTTTACCACGTGACTTCCACACTTTGCAACTGCGAATTTCGCTGGGCGACATAGAAGTATACGGCGTAAACTGTAACCACCTCCTGCGACATGCCAGTCAGAGGGAGTGCGGCGCTAGCTTCACGTTTTGAAGGTAGGCCTAACTGCTCGCAGAAACGGTCTTTAGGGGTCTTGGACATCCTATGAGCAGGTATGAGTGCGTTAATGATTATCGCCTATGCGTCCCCTTTCAAAGGGAACTTTGGTTTGTGTGTTGTGTGGATAATCTGTGGATCCTTTCAAGTGTCGTTTTATTACGCGTAGTTTGTTATCTGTCGGTTCACTCGAGTGTGCCATGCTTTACATAGTGACCGTCGGGTGGGTGGCCTAAAATCATTGTTGCGTAGCATTGTTTTGCTAACGGTCACTCTTTTTTATTAACAGACCTTTCATCTGCGACCTCTTTTCCTGCGATCCCCAAGTGAACTGGCATCCAGCAAGCAGTCGGCTTAGGATTTGAGGCGTAAACTGGCATAAATTTCCTTAAAATAAAATTGATAACTTATTTTTTCAAGGCCATTGAATGATAATTGCACGCACGAGGTTCAGTGAACCTCTATAAATCATGGAGTGGAACTGGAACGAAACCCAACCAAAACCCGAAACTGAACCAA
>JABSTR010000421.1:0-91531 GCA_013339765.2 Haemaphysalis longicornis
AAAACGCTTTCGTGTTAAAATAAACTGGCCAAGCTCGCAGCAGTGGTGGAACGCTGGAGAAGCAGCGCAGGTGGGGTCGACCTAGTTTCTCTCCACACTGACAGCGGATTTGGGAAAGATGGAGCAGCCGGAACCCCAGCAGTGAAAAGCTGTTTCGGATGGCAAGGCCATTAAAGTATGTGCAGTGTTTTATTCAGTAGCAATCATCGTCATCAATTTCGTCGTCATATTCCGACGGCGCAGAAGCGTAGGGCAACTCCTCTTGTAGCAGCGCGTCCTCACCTCGGCAGACCTCCCTGTTCTTTTAAGCTTGTCCGGTGGCCGTCTCCGCGTGTGGAGTGGTGATGGATGGCTTGAAAGATTCGTCGTCATCGTCTTCGGCGCGGCATACCTTGGCGCGCCGGTAGCTATACGACGACGACGACGTAGGCGGGAGCTCTCTTATGGGGCGTAAGCCCACGCGCAATCCTGGACGGCTCCGCGCGTCGCCGCGAGGCACGCGCCTCACTTGCGCTCGGATTTTTTTCTTAAAGCCCCTGGCGAAGGTCGTGCCCGGCGCCTCGAGCCGGGGAAGCCAGGCGGTCGCCGCGAGGCACGCGCTCAGATGCGTTCGGGGTTTTCGGTCTACGCCGGACGGATTTTTGTCAGCCTTAACAATTCTGCTGTTAAAAGTATCAGCCGCTTTACAAAATTAATCCGGACTGCACATTCCAAAGCCGTTGGCGAACTAGAGGAAGCAACCGTTGGCCGATTATGCGTCAAGGTCGCTTCCCCCAACGAATAACTGCACATGACACGCCGAGTTACACCCCTCTCTGCCACGCTAGTAGAGTTAGTGAGGAGATCAAAGATGTATTTTGCGTGTGTCCTCGATTTAATAGCCCCCGCACCATACGACGACTTAGTGACTGCGTGCTTATGCACGCCTGAAACTCAGCAACACCATTTGTCCATGGCACTAGACTGACTCTGCGACACTGGAAGCAGAGCCGGTGGTCGACTTTCTCCCCACACTGACAATGGATTCCTGGGAAAGAGGGAGCAGCCGGACCCCGGCAGTGCAAAGGTGGACCTGGAATGATGACTGCACCCCCAGCTAGGTTCGACGATAGTGTGGGAGGCAAATCTGGGTTGCATTTGTTGCCATGGTGTATTTTCTCCTTGACTGGAGATTGGAGCGTATCCTTTAAACATTTGCCCTAACCGTGGTGGTGTGCGTGGTCTTTGTGTGCTCTCCTTTGTCTGTCAGTTTTTATGTGCGTTTCTGTGTCTGGTAGAGTTTGCGTGCACTCCTGTGTTACACCCACTTTCGACCTTTTCATGATACAAAGAAGCCAGCCTGGTAGCGAGCTCGGCTTACTACTCCATATGATCTCATATAGAGTAGTAAGCAGGGCTCGCTACCCAGCTGACTTCTTTGCATCCTAAAAGTTGTCCCTCCCTCCTCTAACGAAACTGGCCTTTCACGACGTAAGCTTACCAGAAGAGTGTCCCTTTTTCGATGGAGGCCATCCCATATTCCTAACTTTGAACTCAAGCATTTTTGTTGTACTGTGCTCACACAAAAACTGCTTCAGATGATACATGGCCGCCTCATTGACTCCTCTTTGTATCTGTACAGTGTGGTAGCATTAGCGGACAATTTGCACGAGGTGGAATGTCTGGAACAATGGTGGAGCTGGAATGACAACTGCACCGATAGCTGGGTGCGACGCTAGGGTGGGAGACAAATTTGGGCTGTATTCGTGGCTGTCAACCGATTGTTCCCAGTTACTAGATAGTTGGCTGCTGCTGCACCTGTCCACACTCCCCGTGAACACGTCGGTGGTTGTGTATCATCGGCATAAAATTCGCATTCGATCCTTTGTATATCATTTGTGCGCCATTATTCCTGCACAAACAGCTACGGCTTATAGAGAGATGTCCTCACCAGCTCGACGCACCAGCCGACCAAGCACGCCTGGTGCAGGTAGGGCGCGTCATCCTCCGCCAGGAGCTCGTAGGTTTGGACCACCGTCAGCAGTCGAGTGCGCTTTCCGCCCGGCAGGTTGTACTCCAAGGCCTTCCGGAGGCCTTCCATGGCTGGGGCCATCTCGCGCTCGCCGAAGTCAGCCTCCATCACAGTCTTCATCAGGTCCTCTCTCGCCACTCGCACCGGGGGATCACTCGCCGAACTTACCGTCGGAAAACGACGTCGCTCGCTCGCCATGTCTGCCGCCGTTCTTAGGGGAGCACTAAAAGGAACGACTGCACTGCGACTAAACGCTTCGTTTACACGCACATTCCTGAAGGAAAAAACGTTTCTTGCCAGTGCACTCAGCACGCCCATGGAGGTGGAAAGCTTACGCGGGCGGAACCACGACGAACGGTACGCCATGACCACAAAAATACTAAATCCCATTGAGCTCTGGAATACCACAGAGGAAGCCTTCAACCAGAGCGGCTGAATACAGTACTTGTTAATGGGCAACCTTCTTGAGCTATCTGCTGAGCATTTACTCACGACGGAGAGGGTCTGATATTCGTTCGTTGCGGCACTGCGGCCGGATGTACTGCAGCCGCAAAAGTGTGCGGTACTAGGCGAGGTCGGCTTGAGAGGGAAACGACGGGGAAGAGAGGGACGCTGACGTCCCGTAAAATTTTGGAAAGCGTGTTAACGTTTTGCGATATAGTCAATTATTATGGCTTCACAGGTTGGGGAGACTGTTATGAGTGAGCGGAGAGCGGGTTTGTGCGGAGAGGTGGTTTATCCCGTTTGCCGAGGCAAAGGTTTGCTTTCAGAAATATTTCAGCCCCTATTGGCCCAGAAATTGGTGTGACCGTTTTAAATGACTCGCCCCGGATACTCTCGCTTCGGCGCTTCGATGCGCATAGTTCAGTTCACGACGTGTCGTGTGAGTAGAGAGGCCCCTTTTCAATGTGAAGGTAAAGGTCCCTGAACCCTGAATCAACCACCTGCGAGTGCGAACACTCCAGCTTTCTGAAATTACGGATTATTAGTTCTGGCTCTGTGATATCGACAACAGCTGTTCGCTTCGGCGGGACATAAGTAGTGCGGCTGTAGATGTTCCCAGGTCCATCTGCGCAGGCCTGCAGCTTGCGCCCTCGAAAGGAATGCAATTTGCCAAGCGTGGAATTGAATTTGCGCTTAGGGTGAATGCAGTCGGACGCTCCGTATGGCATTTCGGCTGCGCGCGGCAAAACGACAGAATGAAACGCCCGTGATCGCTTTAGCAGTAACGGGTAATTTCGGGAAGTAAATTTTCGAATGTGGATAGTATTCAAAGTCTGTTTCTTTATCTTCTGAAAAACAATATAAAGACTTTACTGCGTCAACGAAAAATGGCCAAACAGCCACTCTCCTGTTGCTCTCTCTTACCCTTTCCCGCTCCATAGCCTTCCTACGTGCTGTAATGTCCTCCAGCCAGCGCCGCTTCTCGTAAACTATGCAAAATAGTTGACAGTTTTTCTAGTGTTTCCCAGGTGGCGCTCCCACGCCTTCAAGGCAAGCTGACAGGCACGTGACACGCTGTAGAAGTGGGTACAGTGTTCTCGACTTGCGAGCAGTGACGTAGGGTGGGACGTTCGCCGGCGTGCGCCACATAGAGGATAAGTGCCTGAACTAAGCATCCCTACCACTCCCATTGGAAAGCGGGCAACGCGTTAGGCAATGTTTCTGCAGGCGGTGTTGACTGCGTTAACTAAACGTACCTGTACGTTGTGTTGGGAAATAGTGTATTGGAAGTGGGAAAGAGGGCGTAGCGTATGCAACAGATAACAAACGTTTTGTCCAAAGCACGCGGATGGCTTAAACGCAACGAATGCGGTTTCCAGTCGCTTATTTAAGCGGTTGAGCACGTGGACTACGCCAATATTTACATTGCCAGAAACACATCGGATCCTCTGCTCGGGAACCGAGAAGCAGCTTTGGACGATGTAGCGAAAGTTACTTCATAGCAGCTTCCACGGCTGAACGTTGATTCACACTTAGGGTCGAATGGCTGACTACCTGACGAACTCCACTTCATGCAGGCGCTTATCGTGTGACCTGGGACGTTTCGCTATGCAGCTAAGCCACAACAGTAAACAGAGCCGTCAGATTAGAGTCTCTACTATACCTATATATGTGCAGAGTGCGGTACGCGACGTTCCAGAAACTAAAAACGAATTCAATGGATTCAACGACTTCACGCTCAAGGCTTCCAGTTCCGAAACTCGAGCATGCACAAGAAACACGGCCTTCTCACCACTCGGCATTCACGCAACTGAATGCCGTGTGGTGAAAAGCTACTGGACAGGACAAGGTAGGCGTTAAGACAATGAAAGATAGCATCGACGTCCAAGCTCCAGTGCTACAAAGAATTTTTAACTATGCGTTGCAGATGAGCGTTTGCCCCAACATTGTAAATCTTGCTACGGTGGTTCCCGTATTTAAATCCGAAGACGTCAATGACCCTGGAAGCTATCGCCCAATTTCGGTATCTAGTGTCGTAAACAATGTTTTTGAAAAGCTTATTTCAATTCAATTAAGAAATTATTAGGACCCGAATCTTATAATAATGAGTAACCAGCATGGGAACATAGGTCGGCGTTCATTGCTGTAGGGTAATTAACCCAAAAAATGCATATCTCTTAGCACAGTAGCCTTTTTCTTCATCTTAAGAAGGCACTTGATGCTGCGGAACACGCTATCTTATTAGAGAAATTACGAATCTATGTACTTAGCAGTTCGACATTTGATCTATTTTTCAGTCATTTATCGTGTACTTAGCAGTTCGACATTTGATCTATTTTTCAGTCAATTATTGTGAAAAAAGCAGATTTCTCTTGACAAGTATGAGTCCTCACTCTCCGTTATTAAAACTGGAGAGTGAAGTACCGATGGGCCGATGGTGTCGCCGAGTTTCAGGCGCGCATAAGAACGCAGTCGCAAAGTCGTCTTCATGGTGAGGGGGCTATCAAATCGAGGACACACGCACAATACATGCTTGAACTCCTCACAAACTCTACTAGCGTGACAGGTAGGGCTGTAACTGGGCGTGTCATGTGCAGTTAGTCGTTGGAGAAGCGACGTTGAGGCGTAATCGGCGAACAGTTGCTTCCTCTAACTTGCCAACGGCTTCTCTCTTTTTCGGCCCGCAGACACACGTGGGTCGTGGTGTGCGGGGCGGAGCCAATGAAGAGGCGGTAAAGGCCGTCTACCGGGTACTGGACCTCCAGGCCCACTACGCAGCGTACCGCGAGGAGAGCCTCCGCGATCTGGATGCCCACATCTGCCAGTTGACCCCGAAGCTTACCGGAATGCTACGCACCCAGAGAGACAGGCTGCTCGGGTTGGACTCCTCTCCGCCTTCTGACGTGCTTCTGCCTTGGACGCTGGATGTACGGGGCTTTCTTATGCGACTCGTTCACCGCGGTGGCTCAATCAATCAAGGTGCATGGTCAACAGCTTCGGCAAAACTACTCCCTTCTTAATTAAATATTAAGTGTCGTTAGAGGGTTTGCTCCCCATCCATAGAACTAATAGCAATCACCTATAAAACGAGGAAGTAGTCCTCAACCTTTGAGAACTTGGACGTCCACTTACGTTATGAAACATATGATAGATATTCAACTCCAAGACTATACGCATTTTGTTACCCCCCTTTTTGTGCGCTGGGTGACCAGTTCAAATTAATAACTAATGAAAAATGGTGGGAAAAGCTACTCCAGGCGTTGCGTGATTTGAAGCAGCAGCTGATTCGGTCAAGAGAGCGAGAGAGAGAGGGAGTGAGAGAGAGAGAAAGAGAGAGAGATAAAAATGATTGATATGACCAGCGAAGCTTTTAAACGGACACTAAATACTTAATAAAACTTTGGTTTAACTGAAAGATCATGCGTTTCGTAGCTCTCTCGGCTTTTGTTAGAGGAGCACGGCTGCCTCATTGGTTGAGAAATAAGTAAATAAAGATGTTATTATTCTCTGCCGTTTGCTTTCATTTTTTTTTGTGATTTAGCCATGCGTCACTGCCTTTTCATAAGAAATAAAAATTCTAACGGCCCTCTCTCTTAGCCAAAAAGAAGGGGCATCGGCGTTAGTCCTTTTGGGGACTAACTGCGTTGCCATGAATTAGTCCTTTTGGGAAACGGCAGGGTACAACTGAGCTTACACTTAGTCTATGGTTCAACTGTTGGTCCGCCATAAAGACAAGTGCCCTTGCAATAACTGTTAGTCCCCCTGTTAGTCGATGGAGACCAACCGTTGGTCCTCTGATTCTGTTAATCTTTCAACTCCCCTAGACCAATTGATGCTTTCAAGACAAAGCTCCCTGCATGCTCCCCTCTGGATTAACCGTGCACAAAAGACGATGTGCTGGCTCGTGCAGTACTCCATGTAGCGTTCAAACCGACAATTCAGAAGACAGGAGTAACACAAAGACCAGAAGCAGTATTTCTTGCCACTTGTTCACGACAAAGTACTCACGACAAAGAAAATTTTTTCAAGTTTTTATTGCCTAAGCAACATACACAACAAAAGTAAACCGATTACTCTGACGTGATTCTATTTCGGGTGTTGGGCACACCTTGTTGAGGCGACGCCCAGTTTGGGCTATCCGGGTATACTGGCTGCTGTCCTTGGCGCAAGCGTGCTCCACTTGTCTTGAGGTACTTGCGTTGAGAGGAGACCATCCTCCGTGAGCGTGGCAATGGGCGTGCGTCACGCTCCTGCAGGAAATAAATAGGGCAACAAAACAAGTGTTATTCGAGGACGCAAAATTGAGAAAAACGCAGTTTCCAGCAGCCCTAACAAGTGTAAAAATACCTCAAAAAGCAAAAAGAAGCAAAATAGCTTTAGAGTGCAGCCAAATGTGGCTTGAATCATGAGTATAAGACTACGTTAATTAAGACATCCACGGTAGTTAACAAGCGAAACCAGACATTGTTGTTTTTCCGACCAGCAGAAAAGACGCCACTAAACCAGCAATGACGGGGACTATGCTCCCTCACTCACGCATTGAACATTATAAGGCAACAGAAAATAGAAAGATTGCTATTTCTCGCACAGGTTCGCTATCATTCGGAGGCTTACGTAGCCGAAACAAGGGCCTTTCCCTCTTTCACAAGACATGTAGGGAAAGAGACGCTTCCTGTCACCAGCTTAAATCAAAATGGTTAGACTGCAATCAAAAATAAAAGAAAGAAGAAGAAAATATTAATTATTGGAAGAAAACCTGTTTCCTGCGCTGATTGCGGGTTTGTATGAACAAGGTATTTGATTTCTGGCTGTGATGCCGGTTCGAAGAATGCGTTTTTATTTCGAAAATAAAACCAAATTTTCTCAATGTTTATAAATTTAACAATGTTTAAGAAATAGCCTCGGGCGAAACAAACAAAACGGCGTCCCTCTCAGCTTTCTGCATGGGGAGTGGCTTGGCTGCACGTTTTTATTTCCTCTTTGCGGAGTTCACAGTGAGTTCGTACGCCACAAAAAAGGCTTTCAAAGAAAAGGGGCAAAAATGTTTGGGCTGACCACGGCAGCGCTTGGCTGCACCAGGAAAGAAAATGAAAAAAAGTGAAGGAAGCTTCGCACGTTAGATAGTCACCAGCGTGCGCCTGCTACTGTGATTCATGGAAAGCGGGTGACGGGTGGGTGCGGGAGACTGCAAAATGTTTCTGAAGGTTCCCCGAAAGCCAAACAAT
Source organism: Haemaphysalis longicornis (assembly GCA_013339765.2). Classification (NCBI taxonomy): domain Eukaryota; kingdom Metazoa; phylum Arthropoda; class Arachnida; order Ixodida; family Ixodidae; genus Haemaphysalis; species Haemaphysalis longicornis. The sequence continues at coordinate 7,681 of JABSTR010000421.1, forward strand.
TTTGGGGGGGGGGCGGTAGAGTAGGTTCGCCGTGGCGGCCACAAGGAGGGCGGTACGAGGGGCCATTAGAAACTGATTCTCAAAAAAAAAAAAAAAAAACTTGCCGTGAATACATAAAGATTCTACGATTTTGTTGGGATTTTTATTACGGCGGTCACCGCGCCTTCGAGGAAGACTTCATTTTGCCGTTCTGCTGTGGTCCGGCAGATTACAAGTTCGTTCCGAAAATATGGAAAAAAATGCCTTACTCAGCCAATTTACATCAGATTTTAACCGTTTTTGTCTAGTTTTATTCTGGAGGTTGCGGTTACGAGGGTGCAACTATTTTTGCCCTACTCAGCCTCAGTGTACGGTGGGTTCCGGCGTTCTGCCACTTCTTGTAATTTTCCTGCTTAAAATATCACGTTTTCATTTAAAATTTAATATGTCTGCGATTTCTTGGTCCTAACAGACCATGTTGTTATTTTAGTTTTCATATGTTTGCCTAAAAAGTTAAGAGCCCTTCAAGTCTCGGCCAGTGTTAACCACGCTTTGACATTTCTGGCTAATGTATTAAAACTGCAATTTCAAAAGAAAAGAGTTAGCGGTTTTCCTTTTTGAGGTTGCTGGGAGGTTATTTATGGGTTGGGCCACCTGTTTAGGAAATTGCATTTTTACTATTTTAGGGTTACAAAAAATTGGAAATATTGACCGAAACAAATAAAAATTAGGTCGCGTCGGCAGTAACGAGGAAGACGGCGTTGGTTTTAAAAAATGGACTCTGGAAGGCAAGCTCACGAACTTCAAAAAAAGGGCGAATGGGAAAAGCCGCCGAGCCGCAGCTCACCTTTCGCACGTCCGTCCCCGCTGGCCGCCGAACAAGAGAAACAAGGGGGGCCCCCGCCAGGGGAGAACAGAGGCGGGACAGGGCGCTGTTAGTCTTTCCGTTGGTCCCATTCGCGTCGAGGGACCAACTTTTGGTCCCTTCATTTTGCACACGGCCCTATTGGCGCGTTTGGTCTTTTGGGGACTAAATGTCCTCGCGAGGTAATTGTAGTAGTCTTATTTTCTCCCATTTTGGCTAAGTGTAAGAAAGATGGTGAAAAGGCGGAAGCGCGTTGCCAAATCCCAAAGGGAAGAGCGTGAGGGGAATCACTTATTCGAAGGGGCGTGTTGCGTGAAAGAGGAGGTGTCATCCTCCCCCAACCATATGCGTTGCTTTCGTCTACGTGCAATCCGTGTGATTATGTACGGCCGAAACGCTACGGGAGGCAGAGGAAAGCTCTTTAACCAAATTGGGCGAAGAAAAATGTCGGTAGAGTAGCAGGCGAGGGAGAAGAGAAGAGGTAGCCGTTTTCTGCATGGGAGAAGGGGGAGGTGTATTTTGAGGTTAGGGGAAGGAACGCTCGCGAGGAGGAAGACGAATGGAGGAGGGGCGTTTTTTTGAGAGAGGGGAAGAGAGGACGTTGGTTTTAAAGGGTGTAACTAACGTGAGGGGAAGAAGGGGAAAGAGGAGGTGGCATACGGAACTTTGTCGTGGGAACCTTTTCGTTGGTTTTCTACGCGCTAGGAACCACGCGCTGTGGGGCATGGGCAGTGTTTCCTGTGCACGCTGGTGTTTGGCAACGGGCGGCATATGTGCGGAGACATCGAATTCTTTTTCAGTTACTGGACAGGCGCGCGGTGCACCTGGGACGAAAATGGAGCTGTTTTTATAGCGAAAGCTACAGTGCACTATCTCGGGCTGTCTTCCCGGGGTGACCAGTTTTGACCTTGAGAGCTAAATGTAAAATGCTTTCGCTTAGATGTAACGCGTATATTCATTTTAATGAAGTAAGAATGGTGGGGTAAGCATGGAAGCTACGAAAGTACACGCAAACATTGAAGTACCAGAGCGTGCTGTTGTTGGTACTGCGCACGCTTGGCTTTTCATAGCTGCACAGCAGTATGGTGCTTTCTGGTTGTCTGACACGACACAGGCCGATTAGGGCATGTCTTACGGGACCATGTTTGTCGAGTATACCCCATGTTTCACAACACGAGTACTTTTTACCGTAATAAAAACAAGCCAGGCGCAAATACGGTCAAAAACAAAGCAAAGCGAGCAAATGTCAGCCACTTTATGGTAGCGCCATCTGCCAGGACGGACGGTAAACACGGCTCTTTATTTCGCCGGATGTCTAGTGCCGCATTCGCGTTCCCTCCAAGGCCTGCTTTTCTGACGTCATCGCGGACGACCTCACGAAACACATGATTTGGCGGGAGAATCAAAATTTTAACATGAATTGATTAATTTCTTAGTAAATAAACTATCTTTTGCTGCCGGATTAGCGCTGGGGGAAATCTAAAACACCAAATCTTTCGACTAAAACAAACTTGTACTTTGTCTTCTTGGCTCCATTAAATTAAACAACGCCGTGCACGTGGCGAAAAAGAGGAAACACGCTACTGTTGCGTCCAGCTTCGCAACCTTCAAGTCTTGCGCGTTAGTGTGTTTCCTTCGTTTTTTATTGCCTAATCTGACGGCTCTTTTTACTGCTGTGGCTGGCGGTATAGCAAAACTCCACAGGTCCCACATAAGGCACCTGCATGAAGTGGACTTCCCTCAAGTAACTCAGCCATTTGCCGGAATGAAGTGAGATTAAACGTTCACCCATGGAAGTTGTAATGAAGTCATTTTCGCTACGTCGGTCAAAGCTGCTTCTCGGTGTTTGAGCGGAGGCTTCGACGTCTTTCGGACGATGTAGTTATTCGCGTAGTTGATGTGTTCGACCGCATAAATACGCGACTGGAAACTGCATTCGTTAAGTGGATTCCGACGCAGCCAAAAAGTTTTTTTTGTATACGTTGCGAACTCGTTCAGACTTGTAATAAACTATTGTCCAACCTAACGTACACAAATGTTTGGTTAACGCAGTAAATTCTTTCTATTGGTGTTCAGGAGTTAAAGGAAAGGGATTCGAAAAATATCCACATTTAATTTTGTTTCGCCCAATACTCGTCACTGCCAATTCGGGCATGGTCACTTCCTTCTGTCGTTTAGCTGCGCGCAGCCAAAGTGCCGCTCGGAGAGTCAGAAAGTATTCACCGTAAACGCATATGTTATATTGCACGCCAGGCAGATTACATTTTTTTCAAGCGCGCTAAGGAGAGCCCTGCGCAGATGGGCGCCGGGAACATGTACAGTCGCTCTACTGTTTTCCCGCCGCAGCCACCAGCTGTTGTCTGTAGCGCCAGAGCCAAAAATGGCACTCTGCAATTGCAGGAAGCTTGGGTGTTTTCACAAGCCGGAACCTGATGCCCGTAGCAGTAACGTTTCCCCTGAAGAGTGCAAGAGCCTCTTTGCTCACTAGCACATAGTTATCTGAACTACGCTCAAGTCACTGCGGCGTTGTCAGGGCTGTAACGACTTCTGTTCCGTTCGTAGTCGTTCTGCGAAGCATCGAAGTGAGTGTAACCGTGAAGAGTCACTGAAAATGGTCGCACCAAGTTCTGAGCAACCAGGGTACTGCCAGGTTAAACCAAAAGCATGCCTCGCCAAACGGGTTTAAGTGCTCCACTCGCTTATCACCCGCTCCGCCGTTTGTTTACCAGTCATCATTGACCATCCTGCCAATCCTTTCCACGTTTTCCATAACTTTACGGGGCGTCACTGTCTCCCCTTTTCACAGTCGTTTCCATCTCAAGCCAACATCGCCCATTACCGCAAACTTTTGAAGCTGCAACCTACAGTGCCGGAACGAATGAATATCACACTCTCACCGTCTTACGAAGTGCTGAGCACATAGCCGAACGGGGTTTTCCATCAACAAGCACTTTCTTCAGCTGCTCTACTTGAAGGCTTCCTCGGTGGTTTCCATTAGTTTTGTACTGATGGCGTACGATTTGACGTGGTCTCGCCCGCGTAGGCTTTACGCCGCCATGTCCGGATTTCCCTCACAAACTAGGATCATTTCTTCCTTCATGAAAGTGCGCGTAAACAGGGATTGCAGTCGACGTGCAGGAGTTGCTGTTACTTTTTAACTCAGATTGGCGGTGGATATGGCGAGCGAGGGACGTCGGCTTCCTACGGTAAGTTCAGAGAGGGATCCCCCGGTGCGAGCGGCGAGAGAGGACCTGATGAAGATCGTGATGGAGGCTGACTTCGGCGAGCGGGAGTTGGCCCCAGCCACGGAACGCCTTGGAGTACAACCTGCCGGGCGGAAACCGCATTCGACTGCTGGCCCTTGTCCAAACCTACGAGCTCCTGGCAGGGGACAACGCACCCTTCCTGCACGAGGCGTGCTTGGTCGGCTGGTGCATGGAGCTGGTGAGTACCCCTCGCTGAATGTCGTAGCTGTCGGAACAAGAGTGGTCACGCACAGGTGTGACAAATAGAAGTGAATGTGATTGTTCCATCTAACAGAAGTGCTTCTTTAGCCAATGCAAGGTATGAAGCACAAAGACCTAATTTTGAAGCTGCAGTACACCCCCCTTCTCTTTGTGGGTACGTTGCCCCGCTGCTCGTTCCTACCCCTTTCAATTGAAGATTTGATGACGATGTATTTGGCTACCTGTATGTTTGCTCGCCTGGCTGCGTTCTTAAGCCCTTCATATGCACGTCATCGGTGGTGTACAGGCGTGTATGGCCACCTTTTTGCTTTTGCGCAGTTTAAGCTCGCGCTATGAGTCGCCTCAAGCTATGCAATGCTTCAGGCACGTGGTGCGGGCGCCGCATTGCTGTGTATGGCGGGATTTCCTGCTAAAAGTTCTATTTATTGATTTTCAAAAACTGTGTCACTGCTTTTAATGCAAGAACTTCGGACATGGCACAACCTGTGCCCATTGTTATGAGAACGACCCTCGTGAGGGAAGCTGAAATAGCCAGATCAATATCAGTTCGCACTGCGCCAGGGTCAGATGGAAGGGGTAGGCAGGGACATCGAAATAGGAGGACTGAGTAAAGGTGGGGAAGGGAGGGGAAGGAAAGCCGCATTCAAGTGAGCGGGAGGAAGGGTTTCAAAAGAACGTAAAGGGAATGGGCGTTGCGGGGCCTGATTGCCTTTTCGGCGTCATTCTTAGCAAACAAGCAGAAGTGATTTAGGGGAAAGAAATTCACGCTGGCTTCTCAGTCAGGAATTTATAATTGCAAGCTTCTATTTCTAAACCCCTCTAGATTGAGGATCACCATTGTTTACTGCTCCCGCAGATGTGCTCCGGCCTTCTGGTCCTGGACGACATAATGGACAAGTCTCTGGAGCGCCGAGGCCGCCCATGCTGGTACACACGTCCTGATGTCGGCCTTCATGCCATCAACCACGCACTCTTTATGGACAAGGCCGTGGGCTTTGTTCTGAAGCAGCGTCTGAGGTCTATGCCCTGCTACACCGCTTTGCTCGAACTCTTCCACGAGGCGGAACTCCGTTGCGTGCTCGGTCAGGAACTCGACGCCATATCCGTCATGGCAAAGGAGGGGCAGCAACGCCCGTCCATCGACCGCTACTGGGCCACTGTTGACTTCAAGACAAGCTTTAACGCATTCCTGTTGCCCATTCGGGTTGGAATGCTGCTGGTGAGGTCTTCTCATTCAACAAAAATGTCTCATGGTGCTTAACCCTGCTTACGTGCTTGAAAGGCCCGGTGATACTTAACAAATTTCTTATTTTTGCACCATAATTTGGACTTTCTTGCTTTTATTTTTTTTGGCGCGAATCACGTCTGCATTCCAACTGGAACATGGTACAGCTTGCCTTAAATTTTTGGTGTATGACTGTTCTACTCACGTGTCATCCCGATCACATTTCTCGCGGCACGCACAAGATTTACGCACAAATGAACCGGATTTACGCAGAACAAGATTTACGTCCTCAGTTCATAGCTTTGTGATTGTTTTGAAGCCGACATTCTCGCATATAACATGGCAGTGATCTAGAAAACGCTGCAAATAGGGGGGAGCTTGAAACAACTAGAAGGAATCCAGCCATCGGCAAGGGCAGGATGTACGCACTCAGAGACGAGCAGGGAAGCAGTACGCACAGCTTGGGTGGTACAATAAATGCAGCAGAACGATTCTACGCCAGGCTGTATGCCAGTGACGTTAGACCCGGGGGCGCTACCGAGCGTACAAGCTCAACTTGCGATGTCCCACCAGTAACTAACAAGGTAGTACGAAAGACTCTTAAAGGCATGAAAATAGAATAAGCGGCAGGTGACCACGGCAAAACCCCGTGGATATTTTGAAGGAGGGAGGAGATATTGCACTGGAAAAGCTTTCTGTACTGTTTTCTGAATGTATAAAGACCCAAAAAGTTTCCATAGCCTCTCGGCACGCTAGCCGCCTATCAACGGCAGAGCTTATGGCAACGACGCTGCGGTGAACACGGACATGAGTCTGCAGCGCGCCCATTTCAAATTAGCCGCTCATTTCTCAGCGTGCAGCGCAGGTTAGAAATGGCGGCGTGCGTGGTAACGACGCGGCGCAAGGATCACATCGAACGCTTTGCGCCTGAATACCGTGTCCGAATGGCGCAATCGTTATAGACGTAGGCATCATAACGCGAAATTCAATTCGGACCACTGGAGGCGTTTTTCTGCGAAGCAGTATATGTTTCACCCGCAAGTTTTCATTCCAGTGAAGCAGATTTACTCGGCGTCGCTCCGGGGTTCCTCCTCGCATCGCCGACCCTTCTTTTAAAAAGGTTATTACAACGATTACTCCCCTCGCAAGTTGCGCAGTCGGTTGACAGCGGCCGCAGCACCGTTATCAGATGATTGCGGAGAATCAACACCAGCGCGAATGGGTGTAAAACGCCGTAAAGCCGCCGCCACCGCCACAGCTGAAAATCTATAGCCGCGGCCATTGCTACTTCAAATTCCAGTCCGCCCTCTAGTTGCACACCTCTGCCGGTAGAAGGCAACTTTCCCCGTTGGAACGCCGGTTAAGCACATTATTTTTCTTTAGCTTGAAAGCCATTCCGAGCGATATTGTCGCATTGGCGGCCCTCATTGGCCAGATGGTCATAGTTCTTAATCGAAAGAATAATAATAGATCTTAGACTGGCCGCCTGTAGTCGTTCTTTCTATTGGGCGCCTGGGTTTAGGCGTGCACGGGTTGGGGGGAAGGGAGAGGGCATACACGCACAGCAGGGCTTAATGCCGCTACCGATTACATACCCGTTGTGGGGATGGGAAATTTAAACATGGGAAGCTCATGGCTGAATGCGCCCTGTCAACTGTCCACCACAATCCAGCAGTTTTGGTCTGGGTCGGTGTACTGCACAGAGAATGAGATGCCTACGACTAGGCGGTGAAAGGGACACCCACGAGTGTGTCCGCTAGAATAAAGGTCGAAGACTTCGAGGTGTTAACTGGCTATGGGACGGATGCATGTCGTTCGCTTGGAGGAAGAGCAGAAACGTAAGAAGCGTCAGCCCGAATGGAAGCGTGAATGGGCGCCAAAACCACGGAGAGCCGTTGACGCGGCCGTTGCCACTTCAAGTACCGGCTCGTCGAGTATCTGCGAACCTGTCTTCGATGAACAACATCTGGCCCGCTTGGGACGCCGACGTGGGCCAATATCACTTGGTCAGCTTAAAGGGCTTTCAGAGCGACCGGTTCGGCAGTATCCTTCACTTCTAAGTACCCGCTCATGACAGGTTGCCGGTTTGTGCGTGCACAGGTTGGGAGAGGAGGGCGATGGGTGAGGTTGGGGGGGGGGGGGGAGAGGGCATGGGAAGCTGTAGGCTTCATGCCCTTACTGATGATATCTCTGTTGTGTTGGCGTGAGGTTCAACGTGGCCATCAAACAGCTCAATACGACCAGTCCGGTGTCCTTTGTAGTAGAGTGGATTCAGTCGGCGTCATACACAAGCAGTAAGATACCTACGACACAGGAGGGAAAGAGACAGCTCTACGTTTGTCCGCTACGACAGCGCTCAGGTCTGTCTAAATTTACAAGTATCCTTAGTCGTAAATTCAAACGTGTTTTGTTTCGTGCCCTTCGTGGAGGGCGTACTGCTTCCTGGGTCATTCTTCTTCACAGAGTGAAAGGGCACTAAATTTCTTTTCTGTGGGCGCTTGTTTTTTGGGGGCATTATCAACAGCTTGCACTGCATAAGTAAGTCAATGCAAGCTTCGCTTAAAAATTGGTGCCGCTGCAGGCGGGCGTGGAGGACAGCTTGCTGCACGAGCAAGTCAAGGCACCAGCCCTGCACCTTGGACGCTTGCACCAGGTGCGTAACGACTATATCGATTGCTACAGCACCCCGGGGCACCCCTCCAAGATGGGCACTGACATCGTGGAGGGCAAGTGTAGCTGGCTCCTGCTCACCGCCCTGGACCTCGCGTCACCCGAACAAGCACAGCGCATCCAGGTGAGATCCATCTTTTCCCGAAACAGGTTTACACCTTAACTCATCGTCCACGTCACCATACGTGGCTTCTCACTGGTTTTACCGCGTTCTACAGTCTCCCTCTATGTGCGCGCTTACTAAGCTGCACCGGCGGGATTTTATTTAATTTTGTGTGGGCTAATGCCCTTTCTTTAGAAATTTGGCATTAAACAGGGCATCACTACAAAACAACTTTGCCCAATCTGACAAAGAAACTAGCCATCAGTAAATCAAGCATCTCTATCCATACCGCGCAACCCAGAGATACGCGATAAATATTTTAAAACTTCGAATTTTGCACCACAATAACGTAATATGGGCAGGAGTGACGTACTTTGCGACGGCGCTAAAATATATTTAGCAGTATTTTAACTGCATGTTCGCATTCAAGTGATACAAGCAAACGGAACTATACGCCTGATTACAATCGCCCAAACACGTTCCTTGGCGGTGGCTTAAGGGCACAGGGTAAGGAAAATTAAAAAAAGAATGTGTTTTTTTTCTTACCTCACAATAAGGGAAGTTCATCTCCTTATGCACATTTTCCGTATTCCCACTTTTCTAAGCAAGTCGTATTTCTAGCTCAAAAACAGTTTTTTCTCAAAGCAAGTAGTAATTGACCACGCCGCTCTTATAATGTTCTGTAGGTTTCTTGTCACTTTTTCCAGCAGGAAGCTTCGGCTCCAGATAAATTCTCTTGTCCGGAACCATATGTAATAAGAAATTGTCTGGCTACCATTGCATAGCTTCTTTTTTTAGCCAACGCAATCCAACGATGCTGTGGACATTTTTTCCACGTTTGTGCTTTGGAGCCGAGCACCAAAAATGTCTTTGTTGGTCTGTACACACTCAGGAGTGCAACTGTGGATGCTGTTCTTTCACTTAATGATGGTAGCATCGCATGAGCCAACATTTTGAAATCATTTTATTTGAACCATGGGCCCCACACAACCATCAAGTGGCTGAAAGAAGTTGACCACCAGCCGAGATACTTCGCGTGCAGAGCGGCACGACAGCTCGCAAGAGCGGCAAGGCACGACAGACGACAGGCTGAATAGCAAACAAAAAATGACTTTGACGGTGATTACGACGTCGGTACTTACTAAATAAGTGACTCAGGTGGGGTTGGTAGTGAAAAAAGTATCGTTCTCCCATTTTTTCTTACTTTAAACTCAATTATCTCCAAACGAAGTTTTTTTTAATTCATAAGTACCGTTATATGCTGTATTTTACAGGATAACCTGTTGAGTTATTTTCCAGTCAGCTACATACGTTTTCACAGCTACTGAGCCAGAATTGAAAATGTGCACGTAATGATTTTTTTATCACACAATTTTTAACATGCAAACAAACTCAAAATTTAGGTATGCTAGCTGCAAAAAAATAAAAAAAAATGTAATTTAATTTTTGTTTAATCAATTCTGGTACAGTAAAAAGTGCAAAATTCTGAAAGGATATACTATGTGCTTTATGTAGATACCCTTATGAGGTTCCTGGGATCAAATGTACCTCAAAATGGCCAAAACTGCATGGGAAATATGAAAAAGTATGAAAAGCATGGGAAACATATGAATTGTGGGAAGCCTAGAAACACCCAGGAAGGAGTGCCCTGTGTCCTTCAGTCGGCACTCGCCAGGCGCCCAATCTAGATTCTGTGAAGGCCTAGAAAAAAATTCCGCAAAGTGTCTGGGTCAGACACTGCTTTATCTGTTTCCTTTAATATCGATTATTTGTTTTAACTTCCCGATAAAATTGTTATCATTGTTAATCTGGACAAAGCAGTCATTTTATCAGCAAAACTTGTATGTTGCCTTAATAGCCGAATGTGAACTTGGGTGTTGCTTAGTATGCGCGACATCCTTTCTGAAGAATCTAAAAGGCTTTTATAGGACAGCATTTTTATTAAAGTGAAATTATTACGAACCCTCGGCTACATGGCTACACACCTGCCTTAGGATACGAGCACTACCAGCAGACAAGCAAACAGCTGTAACGCACTTTGTCTGAGATAATTGGCACCATTTCAGATCAGCAAGCATGACCAAAAGGTCGAAAAAGAAGCCCCGCACTTACGCATGACTTTGTATACAAAATGGCCACGTTTTAGCACTTCTAAACCTAGTTATCTCGAGCGAAAGCAAAGACTATGTACACAGTGTTTCGTAAAAGTAGCATGTTCTATCTCCAAGAATTATACACTAGAACATCCAGCATCACGGCTGTCGCAGAATCCCTCTTGTTACCCTCTATACAAAAATAATGACTCATAGCACTGCTGTCGCACTTCCACAGACTGTGCTTATCCCTATTGTCCTTTTCTGCATTCATATTAAGGACACGCATAAACATTTTTTGTGACTCAATCATCCTTTCATAGTCTGCTCCAGGTTTGCATGCAAAAACCTTCTTCGGCGATCACCGCTTTTTGTTCCTATTTAATTTTCGATAGGCTGCCACAAGATAGTGCCTTTATTCAAGATCAATAGTTGTTTGTAACCACTTGAAAAGCATTTTAAAGGCGCTTGTCTTAGAAAGTCGGACGTTTATGCTTTCGACAACTCCAGGTGCATGTATATTTTCGTACAGACGGGATTCATCTAATGTGTTCCTTCTTTCTCTTGTGGCATTTGCTAACCTCTACTACTACGTTCAAAGTTACCTTTGTATTGTAATTCTGCCTAAGCGTTGGAAATGTCTCGTTGTAGCCTCGCTGCTGCCCGACCCCTATGTAATGTCCGCAAGATTCTTTAGCGTGTCTGAATTAAACAAAAAGCTATATCTGCTGGGTGATTGGATTCATCCTTTCGCTTGCGCTGAAGGTCATGCACAGGCAACCCAGCCACGGCGGTATTTAAAATCAAATTTGGCCGACTGGGACCAAGCGGCGATGAAAAAGTCGTAAAACCCTAGCCTTTCACGTGATTCGCTTGCGCTGACGCGCCCGCACAGAGTGTCCTGCTGGCGCTGAGCGATCAAGCACAGCTGAAGCAGCCGTTTCACCTTTAAAATATAAAACGTGAAACAAACAACCCTAAGTATAACATACTCTTTAGTTCTAAAGGTTGCTTCCCCGCAAGAACTCCGTGTATGCAGGGGTCACCCTTTATGCAGGGGTCACCCTTTACACAGGGAACTTGGGCTTGAAGTGGTAGACGTGAACAGGTTAGTGGGCAGCATTGGGCATAGGCAAGCTTTTCGGTGGGACGGGATTCACTTCAGCCCCAGGCTAGGAAACAAGGTGTGGTGGCGCTTAGGTGAGAGAGCGGTAGCTTTTTTTAGGGGACCCCGGGCAGCTAAGGAAGGAAAACTAGGAGACAAAGGGGAAGCAAGAGACACATGCACACTCAACGCTGGGAGGCAGCCAGGCCTAGAGCTAACCGGTGGACCTACAGAAATAACTGAGAACGTTGACAGAAGCGATTTAAGTGGAAACAATGGAGCGAACAATTTTGTAAAAGACAAAAATAGACCCATAAGCGGAAAGGGAAAAACAAATGCAATAAACATTTAATCAGCTACATAAATATGCAGGGAGGCAGAAAGCCTGATAAGTGGGTGGAAATTCAACACCAACTTGAACGGGAAGAAATAGACGTGTACGCTTTAGCCGAGACTCAACTCCGAAACCTAGACGCCCCACCTATCATAAACAACTATGTCTGGGAAGGTTGCAAGAGGACCACAGGAATGAAGAGAGGGGGGAGCTGTTGGCATGCCTATTAAACAAGGGACCGACTGGCAGAGAGTGCATGAAAGCTGTAAAGAGCATCTATGGGTTAGAGACACCATAGTGGGGAAAAATACATGGTTAGGAGTGGTGTATCTGTGGACCGGAAGTACTGCTAGGGAGAAAAATGAGGAAATGGTAAACTGCTTGAGAAGGGGTATAAACGAGTTTAAACATTCGGGTGAAATAATCTTTTGTTGGAGATATGAATGTCCATATAGAAGGTTTAGATGAATACACAGACCACAACGGTTCTCTAGTGATGGAGATATGTCAGGAAAACCGGCTTGTAATAGTAAACACGGAAAGCAAGTGTGACGGGCAAATAAAGTGGGAAAGCGGTAACAGACAGACCAGCATAGACTATAGTTTAGTATCCGAGACAGTATACGAATGGTTGCGGGAAATGAGGATAGACGAAAATGGAACAGCTTAGGAAGCGACCACGAGCGGCTCACTTGGAACTTTGGAGCCGCAACCCGGACAGATTTAGAAAGAGGAGCAATAGGAGGAACTAGTTTGAACAATCAGCAGTTAAAGATCATCGCTGATAGAATGGAAGACGAAACCAATAAATACCCAGACAAAAATTGGGATTACGATGAAATGATTGCGTTCATAAAGGGTAAGATGCATGAAGCAAAGCAACGAAACCGATGGAAAGGGAAGGGAAAGCTGAGAAGCTGGTGGAACAAGGAAATAAAAGAAGCTATTGACCAGCGAAGAAAGGCGTCGAGAGAGCATAGAAAAGCAAAAAGAACGGGTATGGAACCGGAGGTAGTGAAGGAGAAATGGGATATCTACCGGGGGAAAAAACTAGAAGTGCAGAAAATTGTGCAAGCAAAGATCAAGCAGAAAAGAGAACAATGGATGGCAGAAATGCGGAAGAACGACAAAAGCGCATCCAAGAAGTTTTGGAACCATCTAAAATTACTAAGCTAACAAACGATATCATCAAAAATTCTTGATTGATGAGAAGGGGAAACGTTTAAAGGAGAGCACGCGTTGGCGCATATTCATCGAGTGATTAGTGAGGAGTTTTGGGCAATAGTGGTAGGGAAGCCTGCACCGATAACATTAGCGCCACAGAAGACTGCGGAAAGGGAAATAAGTTTGAGCAACCTTGATTGGAAAAAAGCAGAGCAAAAGGTTTCCCCCCAGACAGCAGTAGGCCCGGACGGAATACCAATGCAACTGATAAACCTACTTGGACCTAAAAGTAGGGAATCGTTTATGAGGGCAACAGATAAGGTGATAGAAACCAAACAAATGTCAGAGGACTGGCTAGAAAGTAGGATGAATTTAATATATAAAGGCAGAGGCGACAAAGCCAGTATTGATTCATACAAACCACTCACAAACCACTCAGTCAGTAGTGTATAGATGCGTAATGCAGGCGATAAAATCAGAAATTCAAGCATGGATGGAAGAAAATGAAATACTTGGGGAACTGCAGAATGGATTTAGACAAGACAGGCGATTGGGTGATAATTTGTTCTTGATAACGCAATGCATTGAAATTGCGAAAGCGCGGAATAGACCATTATGGATTACGTTCTTGGACATTAAAGGGGCATATGACAACGTAAACAGAGAACGGCTGTGGAGAATGCTGAAACTCCAGGGATTAGATGACGAGTTAATACAGTTGCTTATAGCAATCTATAAAGACAATAGAGTGCACCTTACATGGGAAGGACAGAAATGCGCCAAGCAGGTCAACACCCATCGGGGACTGACATGGATGCTCTTTGAGCCCAATACTGTTCATGCTTTACATGGCAAGGTTAGAAAAGAAACTGGAAGAAAGTCAAGTAGGGTTTAGCCTAACCCATATGCTGCAAGGCGAAGTGGTACCACAGCGCATTCCGGGAGTGTATACGCAGACAACATTGTTCTTTAGCTGATAACCAGACCGATATGCAGCGGCTAATGAATATTAGCGGGTTAAATTTTAGTGCAGAAAAATCAGGAATAATGGTTTTCACTGACGCTACCACTGACGCAGTGTCTATCCAGCAAGGCGAATTACCCAGATTGAAGGAATATAAATATTTAGGAGTGTGGATAAGCGAAGGGGATAACTACTTTAGAACTCACGAGGAGCAACTTAAGGGTAAGGAAAGCGAAACGCAGCTATAATGAAGCATAGAGCTCTGTGGGGGTATAACAAATAGGAAGTAGTGAGAGGAATGTGGAAAGGAGTAATGGTTCCGACTCTCACGTTTGCGAATGCTATACTCTCCTTAAAATCAGACTTTCTATCAGGCCTTGAACTGAACCAGATAACGGTAGGTCGTTTGGCCTTAGGCGCGCATGGAAAAACAACTAGCGAAGCAGTACAGCGAAATATGGGCTGGGCGTCGTTTGAAGTTCGAGAAGCACGGAGTAAAATATGTTTGAGATGAGGTTGACAGCAATGGATCAACGTAGGTGGGCAGCTAAGGTTTTTAGGTACCTATACTTGAAAAACGTGGACACGCAGTGGTTAAGGAAAGCTAGAAGGCCAACGATGAAATACGGAAAGAACAGTGGAGAATCCAAAACAGCCAAGGTAACCAAAAAAGAGTCAAGGCAGATTCAGTGTTGTACACGTTTCTCTAAAACAGGAACGAAAGCTCGTTCCTCGTTCCTTCGCAATTTTGGAACGAATTCCCGTTACAAGTTCCTTGATTGCGAAAGGAGCGCGTTGCAGTTCCACTTCAAATATTGGAACGTGTCGTTACATTAACGTTCCATTTCACTTTTTAAAATTAAATAATGGTGTCGGATATCCTTCAGGCGAAATATAGTGAGAAAGTTAAAACTCACATCGAACTACGTATTTTATACGAATAGGAACACCACCGGCAGCAGATTATCTGGACATAAAAAGAATTCAAAGAAACGCTCCTAGACGAATTTTTTCGGGGAGCACAGGACAAACTCAAGACATGTCTAACTGCAATTTTGGTGCTCGTCTATTATGGGAGCAACACATATCGCACTTTCCACTTCGGTGTTACAAAGGCGGCGTAAGGTTACTGCGCTTCAGATGTGCAAATAGAAATTTGCTCACATGCAGGAAACATAATGAAAAATTTCTGCATAAGAAACAGTGTCCCGAAAGGAACACTTAACACTGGGGGTGTCTTTAATGAATGGTTATTCAATATTGCAGTTTATTTAAAATACCTCACAGGTCCTTCGCAGGGAATCGAGTAAGGGAGTAACAAAAGTGAAGCTTTGCGGATTATACAGCAGAAATTTGCGATTAACAAAACACAGCAGAACAAATAATGGCTATGAGGTTCGCAATACAAGGTTAAGTCGGTAGACGATAGCAAAAAAAAAATAAGTCAACAGCGTAGCCACACATGAAATTTACGCGCAAGAATTACAAAGCATGCCGAACACAATCATGGTAGTAGATAAAGGAAACAACCACAGATAGCAAAATATGTACACGGTATACGCACAAATCAGTTTCTGAGGTTAGAAATACGCCTAAGGGCAAAGCACAGGAAATAACGCGGAGACTAATCACGTGCGTCAAAAACATTGACACTATAAAAGATCAAAGCACAAGTTGAAACAGACCAATTAAAGCAACTCGGAACGCTTGCCGTCCATGTTTGGGCGGCCTCTCTCAGGTGTTGTCCACACGGCGCGACGAAACAATGCCCAACAATGACGAAATTCCTGTCCTTTGTCAACACGATGCGTGCAATACAAAGGGACCTGGCACTCCGTCGGCCAACTCCCGTCAGATACTGCGTGCGTACTCTGTAATTTCGAGCAGTTACAGCCCAGCCCTATTGATAGCCGGTGGCCCTTCGAATGACCTCACAGAAAGCGCAACTCCCCTGACAGCAACGCACCCGCGCCTCGCACGCTCTAATGCGGTAATTACCCTGGCAATATAGAAATACGGTGGTTTCACAAGGGACCTGTAACGCCGCTAGGACTTAGACAACCTTTCCCAGACGCGAATCCTGCAGCCTCGCCAGACAAACGATGGAAGGTGAAAAGCATTCTCGCGGCTGCACTATTCACCCATCGAACGCCGCGTAAGCTCGACCGGCATGAAAGCAAGCACAAGATGCGGCGCGCTTCGTGGTTACCCTTATGCCTTTGACCTGCGAGGAAGCACGTTCCGCTGAAGGGCGCGGGCAAATTGGCTAGCTTGTACGAAGAGAAACACAATAGCGACTTGTGGATTTTTGTACTCCAGCCTTGGCCTCAAAAACAGCCAAGTCCTAGCAATGTAACGTTTGCAGAAGGAACGCCGTTTCTGCCGTTTCTTCATAAACCTAACGAGTTACCGTTACAGTTCCACTGACCCTTAATGGAACGGTGGCGTTCCTCCGTTCCTCCAAAAAGGAACTAGTTCCAGGAATGGCGTTCCTTGGAACGCCGTTCCGTACAACACTGGGCAGATTGAAACGAATAAATGGAGAGAAAAAATGGAAGCTGAAACGTTGTTAAAGATGTACAGGGCTGAGAAATTGAACATCAGAAAGGAAAATTTCTACGATAATTCCCAGGGCAGTGCTTTGCTTTTTGAGGCTAAAGCAGGTTGCTTGCGAACTAAGAGCTGTGTGGGGAAGTATTCACAAAATGATGGGGTATGCGTGGTCTGTGGAAAAGATACAGAAACTATGCGGCACATAGTGTTAGAATGTGAGGGTATCCATCCAAATCTATATGAGGGAAATATTCGGCTTCCAGAAGCCCTGGGATTTAAGGGTAGCACAAATGAATGTAACTTCAAGGCTGTCGAGGGGACGAAAAGAAGATTAGAATGCTGGTGGACGAAAAGCAGAGAGGCGAATATTGCCTAGGACAGTTACCACCTGTAACAGAAAAAAAAATATTTTGCGCCTAAAAAGCTTTTCGTGCCTACTCTAATTCTGCAGTTCTAGTATTAAACCAAGTTTTTAAAACACAGGTATGTTAGTCCTTTTTGGTAAGATGACATTTCATCACCCCGCTACAAAGGGGAAACCAATAGCAATCATCATCATCATCATGCTCCGTTGTACTGGCGTCATTTCCGTGACTGATATGACACAAGTGAAATATTTGTGTATCCGGAAATAAAACACTTTCGTGTTAAAAAATCAACAAAAGATAGCGGTCGTACACACACACACACCGATTATAGCAGCCATACATACAATTTGGCAAACAAGGAACATGCAGTGCGTTTTGTGGTGCAGTGTATTCCATCAAGCACAGCCAGCCCTGTAGTCCAGTTCGGCAGACGCCTGCCTTGACAGGAAAAGTACGTCACGTAATAACAGTTATGAGGCAGCCATTCGAAAAGAGCGAACTTGGCGAGTGACGCCACAGGCGTAAATGTAATAGACGCTGTGACCTAGTAGCCAAAGCTGCAGCAACAAGAGAAAAGGGCGGCCACCGGGGATATTATTCCCCGCATTTTGTCGCGTCAATCGGTACTTGCCAGCCACCAACTTAGCAATGCAGCAAAAGTTAGCGACGGAAAGTCCGGTGGTGGTGGTTGTCGCGTATCGCGGTCGGCTACACTACTAGGTCACTGAACACAGACAGTAACGCCGCTTGACGCTTCGCTTCCCAAAACGCCTAATCAAGTCACACCTATCAATAATTTTTGTATTTTGGGGAAGGAATGAAGGAAATAAACAATATTTTTCCAAGCACCCTTAGGGCAGGGTGCCGTTTTTTGAAGCTGCGGCCAAGGCTTCCTCCTTCCTGGACTTCATCAGCAGGGGAAGAAAAAAGCAGGCTACTTCATTCTGTATTGTGTAGGGTCGATTTAAGGGTGACGCTCTAGTTGTGCGCTCTTTAGCTGCACCGTTATTGATGGTGGTTCACACAGCCGCAATGTAGAACACAGTATAGAGGGGGATCAAAGTTAAGTCGACAGGTTTTTTTTTTTAATTAGGTGCTTAGATGAACGTGAAGACCACTGCTACAGTGAGGTTGTGCACCATTGGGGACACACAATGAGGTGGTAACTATTCATGTCGGCGGCCTAATTAACTAAAATTTAATAATTAACTTTTTAGCGGCTGCAGTAACAGGCATGTTTGTATTGAAGAGTTAGACGCAATCGTTTTTCTACGCAGTTTCATTTGGCCGAATTCTTCTAGCATATCCGTACTCCGAGATATCGAACTGCAAAGTTTAATTGTCACCGAAAAATTACGCATGCATGGCCGCGAGACGCTCCTTCTAGCTCCTCCCTTTTGCGACGTGCGATGCTTGTTTGACAACGCTTAGTTTGACAACGGGTCAATGCATAGGCAAAAGTGATAACTGCCCCTCTTTCACTCTCGGCTGGCGAAATCACGAAACAACGGCGGTTCCTAGCACTGGAGTTTGCGATTGCGCAAGCCAAGACTGAAAGGGCGCAAGTTATCAGTTTTTCCTATGCCTCTACCACGTTGTCAAACTAAACACCGCACGTCACAAAGGGGAGGAGCTTTGAGCCGGTTCTCGCGGCCCTGCATCCCTAATCTTGCGAGCAGCAATTAAGCTTTGCAGTTCGATATCTTGGAGTACGGATGGGCTAGACGAATTCTGACAAATGAGATAGTGTAGAAACGCGATTCCGGCTAACTTTTAGACACAAACATGCCTGCTTTCTGCAGTCAGTAAAATGTTTTTTTATTAATTTTATTTATTTGGCCACTGACATCAATAATTACCACCTAATTCTGTGTCCCCTGTGGTGCATAACCTCACTGTAGATGTGGTATTCACGTAGATGTAAGCGCCTAATTTTAAAAACAGAACCTGTCGACTTAACTTTGATCACCCTTTATAAAAAAGGTGAAGGATCCCGACAAATACTATCTCATTTTGTATTTCAAAATTTATTAGCAAGTACTGTTGCCAGTTGTATACACCACTACGACTGACAGGTCTTCACTTGGCATGCAGGATAAGGAAATTGTGTTTCGCCACTCTAAGGAATGCCTATGGCGCCTCATTCAAGCCAACTGACACTTTGCCGTGTTGCGCCAGACTGCACGTAATTAACTCTCCACCGTATCGATCCCCCAACCGCCCTGCTCTCATGTGGCTTGATCAATCTAAACTCCACAAAGAAGAAATCGAGGTGGCAAGGGAAAAAATTGTCAACAACGATGTATCAATCCTACTGCAGACCAACACCAGAAAATTTTGGAAAGGAATAAATCCAAACTACTTATCATAATCGGCCATATAATTATTCAAAAATGGTACACTTCTTTCATGGTCATAAGTTGCAGAGAAGTTCACTTCTGTTTTTGTTCTTTGTACGAACGAAAGCTTATTACCAACCAATCCTAAAATGCAGCCCATAGATACAGCAATGCATGACGTGCTTATCACCCATGAATGTATTGCTGCAGCCATTGGTAGGCTTCTCCCAGCCAACTTTGCACCAGATCCGAAAGAAATAAGCATCAAACTATAGTTTGGCACCTACTTCTGTTATTATTAGCATCAGTTATTGAGTATAGGTATTTTTAGTTTAGTTATTTCTATTAAACTAAAAATAAAGGCTGCGGAAGCACGCAACCAGACAACACTCCGTTGCGAACGCGGCGTCGTAAAGTATGGAAAGTTGCGCCAGCTGGTACGCATTCATGATATGAAAAGACAACAAACCTTCTCAGAGCGGAACTGAGAAGACATATCAGCACAGAAAAGAACGTTGCTTCTGTCGGTTATGAACTGACATTCTGCTGCAAGCGTGCCTGAGGTTTCCTCGGCGCTGCATAAAGTGAACATGCAAGAAGCAAGAGTCATGCTAGTGGTTTCATTAGTTTGGGTTGCTCTTGCCTATACATGCTTGTTGAAGAATGGACATTTCAACTTTCCGCCAACCGACTGAATCAAGCGATACGTAGACAGACAGAGGCATATCCTAATTTTCGTGGTTACGAAGAAGCTCAAGGAAGACAATCGTCCTTATTAACTGGCTGCAGTGTTGGACGCACACACCTATTGACGAGGTTACGGACAAGGAGCTCGTGTCCGCCACAGGGCTGTGCAGGCAGAACGGAGAAACCTCGATTAACGGAGCACAGCGCGTAGCTTACGTTAAACAATCATAATAGCCAACCAATGAAGCCCGTAAGCCGGTTCCGCCCCATCAAGTGAGAAACGAAAACCGGCCTTTCAGTAGCATGGGCGGGTAGGAGGTTGCAGACGATTTCTGTGGCACAACAGAAACTAACGCCGAGAAAAACAGGAAGGCTTCGGAGCGGGAGAGGGTAAGAGAGAGCAACAGGAGAGTGGCTGTTTGGCCATTTTTCGTTGACGCAGTAAAGTCTTTATATTGTTTTTCAGAATATAAAGAAACCGAATTTGAATAATATTCACATTCTAAATTTTTCTTCCCGAAATTATCCGTTACTGCTAAAGCGATAACGGGCATTTCATTCTGTCGTTTTGCCGCGCGCAGCCGAAATGCCATACTAAGCGTCCGACTGCATTCCCCCTAAGCGCAAATTCAATCCCACGCTTGGCAAATTACATTCCTTTCGAGGGAGCAAGCTGCAGGCCTGCGCAGATGGACCTGGGAACATCTACAGCCGCACTACTTATGTCCCGCCGAAGCGAACAGCTGTTGTGGATATCACAGAGCCAGAACTAATAATCCGTAATTTCAGAAAGCTGGAGTGTTCGCAGTCGCAGGTGGTTGATTCAGGGTTCAGGGACCCTTACCTTCACATTCATAAGGGGCCTCTTTGCTCACACGACACGTCGTGAACTGAACTATGCGCGTCGAAGCGCCGAAGCGAGAGTATCCGGGGCGAGTCATTTAAAACGGTCACACCAATTTCTGTGCCAATAGGGGCTGAAATATTTCTGAAAGCAAACCTTTGCCTCGGCAAACAGGATAAACCACCTCTCCGCACAAACCCGCTCTCCGCTCACTCATAACACTCTCCCCAACCTGTGACGCGATAATAATTGAATATATCGCAAAACGTTAACACGCTTTCCAAAATTTTACGGGACGTCAGCGTCCCTCTCTTCCCCGTCGTTTCCCTCTCAAGCCAACCTCGCCTAGTACCGCACACTTTTGCGGCTGCAGTACATCCGGCCGCAGTGCCGCAACGAACGAATATCAGACCCTCCCCGTCGTTAGTAAATGCTCAGCAGATAGCTCAAGGAGGTTGCCCATAACAAGTACTGTATTCAGCTGCTCTGGTTGAAGGCTTCCTCGGTGGTATTCCAGAGCTCGATGTGATTTAGTATTTTTGTGGTCATGGCGTACCGTTCGGCGTGGTTCCGCCCGCGTAAGCTTTCCGACTCCATGGGCGTACTGAGTGCACTGGCAAGAAACGTTTTTTTCTTCAGGAATGTGCGTGTAAACGAAGCGTTTAGTCGCAGTGCAGTCGTTCCTTTTAGTGCCCCCCTAAGAACGGCGGCAGACATGGCGAGCGAGCGACGTCGTTTTCCGACGGTAAGTTCGGCGAGTGATCCCCCGGTGCGAGTGGCGAGAGAGGACCTGATGAAGACTGTGATGGAGGCTGACTTCGGCGAGCGCGAGATGGCCCCAGCCATGGAAGGCCTCCGGAAGGCCTTGGAGTACAACCTGCCGGGCGGAAAGCGCACTCGACTGCTGACGGTGGTCCAAACCTACGAGCTCCTGGCGGAGGATGACGCGCCCTACCTGCACCAGGCGTGCTTGGTCGGCTGGTGCGTCGAGCTGGTGAGGACATCTCTCTATAAGCCGTAGCTGTTTGTGCGGGAATAATGACGCACAAATGATATACACAGGATCGAATGCGAATTTTATGCCGACATGAAGTCCTTGTTCAACCAACGCAGGCGATGATACACAACCACCGACGTGTTCACGGGGAGTGTGGACAGGTGCAGCAGCAGCCAACTATCCAGTAACTGGGCACAATCGGTTGACAGCCACGAATACAGCCCAAATTTGTCTCCCACCCTAGCGTCGCACCCAGCTATCGGTGCAGTTGTCATTCCAGCTCCACCATTGTTCCAGTCATTCCACCTCGTGCAAATTGTCCGCTAATGCTACCACACTGTACAGATACAAAGAGGAGTCAATGAGGCGGCCATGTATCATCTGAAGCAGTTTTTGTGTGAGCACAGTGCAACAAAAATGCTTGAGTTCAAGGTTAGGAATATGGGATGGCCTCCGTCAAAACAAAGGACACTCTTCTGGTAAGCTTACGTCTTGAAAGGCCAGTTTCGTTAGAGGAGGGAGGGACAACTTTTAGGATGCAAAGAAGTCAGCTGGGTAGCGAGCCCTGCTTACTACTCTATACGAGATCATATGGAGTAGTAAGCTGAACTCGCTACCAGGCTGGCTTCTTTGTATCATGAAAAGGTCGAAAGTGGGTGTAACACAGGAGCACACACAAACTCTACCAGACACAGAAACGCACATAAAAACTTACAGACAAAGGAGAGCACACAAAGACCACGCACACAACTACGGTTAGGGCAAATGTTCAAAGGCTACGCTCCAATCTCCAGTCAAGGAGAAAATACACCATGGCAACAAATGCAACCCAGATTTGCCTCCCACACTATCGTCGCACCCATCTAGGGGTGCAGTCATCATTCCAGGTCCGCCTTTGCACTGCCGGGGTCCGGCTGCACCCTCCTTCCTGGAATCCATTGTCAGTGTGGGGAGAAGCTATAGATCGACCGCCGGCTCTGCTTCCAGTGTCGCAGAGGCAGTCTACTGCCATGGACAAATGTTGTCGCTGAGTTTCAGGCATGCGTAAGCACTCAGTCACTGAGTCGTATGGTGCGGGGGCTATCAAATCAAGGACACACGCAAAGTACATCTTTGATCTCCTCACGAACTCTACTAGCGTGGCAGAGAGGGCTGTAACTAGACGTGTCATGTGCAGTTATTCGTTGGGGGAAGCGACCTTGACGCATAATCGGCCAACTGTTGCGTCCTCTAACTTTTCAATGGCGTTGGAATGTGCAGCCGGATTAATTTTGTAAAGCGGCTGATACTTTTAACAGCAGAATTGTTAAGGCTGTCACAAATCCGTCCGACGTAGACCGAAAACCCCGAACGCATTTGAGTGCGTGCACTCCCGGCGACCGCCTGGCTTCCCCGGCTCGAGGCGCCGGGCACGACCTTCGCCCGGTGGCTTTAAAAGAGCCATGAAGAGAAAACACAAGTTTGGTTCATTCGAAAGATTGCCTCGTTAGAACCATAACGACACCACTTATAACGCAAACTTCGCTCAAATAAGCTCCATAATTAGGAAAAAAGGAAATGACCATGCGACCCACCAGCTCATTTTCCGCAACAGAACCTATGATGTCACTCGAGAATGCTCTGCGATTGGCGGAGGCCGGCAAAAGCAAACGCATGTTAGCAGGCAGTTCTTTTTATGACAAAGAACGGTGGAGTAAACGGTTGAAGTTCCGAACGAACACGCAATCGTGTGCGCTAATGCGTACGAAACTACCGCCGGCCGAGCTCGACATCTCGCCGTCGCGCAGACGAATTTTCGGGTTCGAGGCTCTTAGGGGCCAACGAACCGTCCCAGCACAGCCGCGACCTTGCTTGGTATCGTAATCCCTTCACAGGAGGTTGGCCGTCATATCGCAATCCAGCAAAGGTAAAAATAGAAACGAGGGGAGTAAGGAACAGCAAGCAGCGACGAGATAGTGACAGTCGTCGCAGTTTCGGAATGGTGTTGGCTTGCTACTATTGTTAGGAGCTCGTTTCCAGTTTACAACCACTGAAAACTTCAGGTTTGTTCGAGTACTTACAATGAAATTTCGTAGTGCTACGTTTTGAAATGCCCATGTAGTACGGGCAAATCGTCGAGGTGGAGTGCGACATCCCCGGTGAGGAGATCTCCATTCAACCACTGAAAACTGTGCTGCCCAACGACGAACCTCGACGAAGCAAGTGGCTACGTTTTCCCCGGTGAGGAACTTTCATGCAAACGGAAGCAAGTGGGGAAAGAGAGCTAAAGGAAGTACGAGTGCTCGCTTCTGCTCGCTTCGAGGAGGAGTGATTACGGCAGGGACCCTTACGTTATCTCACTCCTGGGACATGCTGGCGCTCGTCGCCGACTTCGTCAAATCGCCGTAAAAGCGCTCTGACCTTGGGGGAAAAAATGCCGTAAACACCGCGCATTGACGCTCGTATCTTTCTGGTCGAAGCAGAGAGCTCGCGCGAACGGCTTTCCATACACGACACCGGCCAACTGGCATAAGCGATACTGCTACTGAAATTGAACTATTATTAACCGTAATAAAAATACGGCACATACGTACCAGTCTGTATTCGTCCGTCGCGACGGGGCTGACGAGGCAGCGGTGCCGACGGCAGGGCGTTCGTCTGTTGTTGTGGCTATCGCGGAATGGTCGCTTTCCTACCGCGTATCCCACCCTTGCCGCTCGTGCACTTAGTGCATTGAGCTTTCAAGTTGTGTGAGGTTGCTAATTGCAAGCCCGTTGTGTGAGGTTCGGCGAGAGTTTGTTCTATCAGGCGATTGCATGACTAGGGCTGAGAGTTTGTTCGGGTCTGCACTAGGTTAGGGCTTACTAGTATTTTTAAAATGGCCGCCATCTCGGTCGACTCCCGCGTGTGGGTGCTATATGGAGTCGACATACTAAGTGTCTGTTTCATGGACCGGCTCGTATGACGCCATTGTTCACGTCACGGAATGTGCAATTTTAGCGGGAGATTTAAAATTTTGGCTTAAATTGCCTTATTTCTCAGTGAATAAAGCATCATTTGATTCCGGGAAAGCGCTTGGGGTACTATGAAACACCTAATCTTTCGAATAAAACAAACTTTTTTTTTCTCTTCGTGGCTCCTTAAAGAAAAAAAAAATTCCGAGCGCACGTGAGCGCGTGCCTCGCGGCAACCGCCCGGCGTCGTCCAAGATTGCGCGTGGGCTTACGCCCCATAGAGAGCTCCCGCCTACGTCGTCGTCGTCGTATAGCTACCGGCGCGCCACGCGTATGCCGCGCCGAAGACGATGACGACGAATCTTTCAAGCCATCGCATCACACTCCCACCACCACCACCACCACTCCACACGCGGAGACGGCCACCGGACAAGCTTAAAAGAACAGGGAGGTCTGCCGAGGTGAGGACGCGCTGCTACAAGAGGGGTTGCCCTACGCTGCTGCGCCGTCGGAATATGACGACGAAATTGATGACGATGATTGCTACTGAATAAAACACTGCACATACTTTAATGGCCTTGCCCTCCGAAACAGCTTTTCACTGCTGGAGTTCCGGCTGCTCCTTCTTTCCCCAAATCCGCTGTCAGTGTGGAGAGAAGCGAGGTCGACCACCACCTCTGCTGCTTCTCCAGCCTTCCACCACTGCTGCGAAGCTGTGCCAGTTTATTTTAACACGAAAGCGTTTTATGCCCGGCTACACGAATATCTGACCGGCGTCATATCCGTCACGGAAACGACGCCGCCATAAAAAGCTCCATTGCATCGGCTGCGCCAGGGTTCGAGCCATGAACTCTCTCGCCTGCAACGGGAGGTACACAGCGCTTTGCCCACACTGCGCTACGAATTCAAGCGCAAGTAGGCGTACGAACGCGCCTGATATCTTTCCCACTACTTTCTTCATTCAGATGCCGTCGAGGAGATGCTGCCGTCTAGGAGAAGTAAAGCGAAGTAGTTCATCATGACACTAATGAGCGCCGACAGTTGGCACCTCGATGCCAGCGTCTTCGTGTACGCGGCACGACAGTGAATTGAGGCGCCTTCCGCCACCTGCTGCTTTCGGTTTCGGGTTTGGTTCCGTTTCGTTTACACGGTTTTCAAGGGGCTATGGTTTCAGTCGGATTTACGCAATGTTCCGGTGCGTGCAATCCAGTGTCTAACGTTGATGCGTCTAACGGTTCCATCCCGGCGTAATATAAATAGCGATGTGCAAGCTCATATGGATGCACAATAAATGCACCTGTGAAGGCACATTTCACTTTCGTGTTTTACCGATTCCTATGAAAGAGGCATCAACCAAATTTTTTTTTTTCGTTCTTGTCTTCCATATTGGCAGTTGTAACTTCCGGGCCCCAGAGTGTGAAGACGTCTGAGAGGTGAAACAGAGCAGCCACCTGCGCTGCTCGACAACGTCTGTAGCACTTGGGTAAAGGAGCCCAGCTTCTTCAAAATATGAAAGGGTGACGACGTCATGGAACTGTCACGTGTTGCGCGTAGAAATTGCTGAGAGTCCACAAATTGTATGGGGACACCTGCCGTTGATAACTCATAAGGAGGCGAAGCTCAAGTTTATCAAGTAAGCGCAGCGCTGAATTTCTTGCGAAGAGCTTGGCTTTCCCCGCCAGTTAGAGGTGTGCCCGCTGCGCTTGGTACGTGCCAGGTTGGTTGGCCCGTTGTTCGTCGGAAGTAAGGGCGATGGATGAGGCGGAGAGTGCGGGTTGACGAACGAGGCTCCGGAGGTGCCAGCGGGTGCAAATCCAGCCAGCACGTGCGAATTCAAGAAGCACCCGGACGGGACGGCGGGCCTCTGCTTCGACTCAGCAGCGCTTGAAACCAGTTCAGCGGATGCTCCCCGCAGTCGTCTCGCGATGTCTAAGGTGGTAAAACCGAAACCCAAGGCTAATCCACAATATCGTTGGGTAGGGGGCCAAATTCTTTCACGGAAAACGAACTGGCAGGACGACTAAGTGGAGGCAACAGGGTATGCAGGGGCAGGGCAGCAATGTTACGGAAGGTGCGGGCATTACGGGCGTGGTGGAGACCATGCAAATAATCACTGGTCGACCAACGGGCAGAAAAAATTCGGTCACCTTCGCAATTCGGATGCGAAGACTCGAGAAACAGCGCTGCTGGTGGTCTCCAGCTTTAACTTGGCTTTTTTTTAGGTCTATCCCTTTCTTAAGAGAAAGACGTCATAAAGTTATAAAGAGAAGCTTTCTCCAAGCAAACTGGGTTAAATAAACGCCCACAATCCACCCTCTTATAGTTTAAAATGAAAACTGCCAATCTCCGAGGCCAAAGTTCATTTCAACTCACCAAAAGTCCAAAGCCATCACCCGCGCTACGAACCCAGAGGAAGTGTTGTTGTGCGCCGCGTATGCGATGACTCTTTCGACCAACCGCGATTCCCTCTGGAACGCTGTGTGCGTTTGCTTGAAGTTTGATGTATTTGCGGCTTTCCTAACTTTAGTGTTTTCTTTTTTTTGCTTGACTATGTAGCGTCCTTGTACAGTCATGTTTGATCGTATTCCCTTGCGCAATAAAGAAAAAAAAAAGATAGCGCAATCGTGTAGACCCTGGTTTCATAACGCGAAGGGCCCAGGGTCTATGCCGACCACGGGAGAGATAGAGAGAGAGAGATGACTTTATTTGATGCCCGAGATGGGTTCTGAAGGGTAGATGACTTGGACGGTATCCCTCCCTCATCCGTCAGCCAGGATTCCTTGGATCTTCGCGGCGGCTTCGGCCATCCGGACTGCTGTCAGTTGTGCCTCCGGTGTGGAGTGAGCAGAACAGTCTCCCATTGTTCTGCAGTCTTAATTTTGTAGCTTCTAAAGTGTATCTACATCGATTTGTTATTTCAATTCGTATTTTTTTGGAGCTTATGGCAGTACCATATCATGTGGTGTAGGTCGGCTCTGCTGTTGCATAAAGTGCAGAGGTTTGAGTAAAGGTTTGGGTAGCAGCGGTTGAGGGAAACAGGGCTCGGAAAAGTGTTCGTCTGCAACCGTCGCCACGTGACTGCCTCTTTCCTGGAAAGAGTGTGGTGGGCCGGTGGATATTTGCATCTGGATAACCTACAGTGATTTATAATATCCCTGTATGTGACTAGCCTGTCTTTGTGAGATCTAATAACGTGTGCTTGTTCTTGGCTTTCCTGCGACGTCTTGTGTGGGGATGAGAGTGGTTTTGGTGGCGTCGTAGGCAACACAGCTCGGTTGACCAGAGCTCGAGCGGTTGCGTGGGCCAGTTCATTCCCCTGTAGGCCGCAGTGGGCCGGAGTCCATATCAAAAGAATTTTTCTTTGGTTAGGGGAAGCGTTTTTTTTTTCTTGAGGCGTGCTCTCCCAAAACAAGCTTGTCAGCTCCTTCATGGTACAGCATTCCCCACTTCTTGGTTTGGTAATTGGTAATTTGGTAATTGTTTGGTAACTATCGCGCTGACAGAGCTCAAGTTTAAACAGCTTCGCTGTTTTAAAAAACCAGCTTTTCGGCTTTTAATTTGCGGGAAACAAAATTTTTCAACCTGGGGGCTCTACGAATGGCTTTCGGAGACTCTTTTGGAATTAAACTCGACATAATGCTCTGTCAATTGGAAGAAAATGTGGCCAACTTCTTTTTTTTGTTTGCTTTTAAGTTCTGATTTTCCCGAGACTTAAACATGCGGATCTCTCTGTTTCAAATCGTTATGTTATTTCAGTGACTTTTTATTTTCTGTACTTAAAATGCAAGTATTCCTCCGCGTCACCTCGTATACAATTGTAAGTAATGATTGGGGCATGTAGTGTAGTTTTTTTATTAATTCCGAAATAATAATGCCTGCCTGATTTTTTTCCGCAAAATTTTTTAATGCACACGTTATACATCATACAACTATTTTCTTGCAGTCAGGTGTGAACGTTGGGAAAAGAAATTCCTTTTAAAGGAAAGGAAAGGGGAAATTCGGCATTGTAAGCGCACACCTTTATTGATATGTTCCATGTTAATGCGAATTTCATGTGAAGCAGCGGGCTATTTCAAGAGTCAAAAATAACATTAAGGAGAATAAATCACGTTTATGCAACATTTCGATCTTGCACGCCTCAATCAGAATCTGAAAAGAGTTTATTTGTTCATTGATAATATGTACCAGAGTAACAATGCAGAAGGAGTCTTAGAGTTAAGGGCTGAAAGGGGACCTCCCGTAAGTAATCACATAGACAATGGTACTTGAAGTATTGACAGTAGAGCAAATAAATCAACAAAATTAACACATCGCCAAGGGCAAATAAGGACAGGCAGTTGCATATTGAAAATGAAAAGTGCGAATGTGGTTATGACTGTAAAAAAAAATCGACCTGTTTTAAGTACACATTCGAAAACACGAGAGCGGCAAAGTCAACAGTTTGTTTTCCATAATTAGAGTGTACGATAGGAAAGAGCAAATTATCATTAGAGGCAAAGCTAGCGGAATAATTATAATAAGTGAAATAATAGTTAATAAGACTTTACCGAGCGATAACATTCGATGGTACCATGTTATGACCGAACAAAATGGCCAGGTTATATTTAAATAATTAATTGATAGGTTTTTATTGACGAATAATTCATTGAAGCCTACAATGCCGAAGCAGTGAAGAAGCATGGGTAATATTTACTGAAAGTCAATATGGGAGTGGCCTAACGTTGGATGTGTTGTAATGGCAGCAAATGAGTGGGCTACGTAACCCCATGAAGATAAGGAGTACGTTAAATGCCTATCAATGCCGAAGCAGTGAAGAAGCATGGGTGTCAATATTTACTGAAAGTCAAATGGCCGCGGTGGCTCAGTGGCTAAGGCCGCTGCTGATCGCGGTTTCGATTCCCGGATGTGTTAGATAAAAGATGGCAAAATTAATCCGTACGGCGCGCCTCATCGCCTGCGTTGCGTCGGCTACGTAACCAATCAGCATACGTTAAATGCCTATGAATCAAAGCATAGTAAACGGAAAGTAATGTGGATGCACTGAAAAAATGGCGCTCTTTGAGTAGTACCCTGATGCCATGAGCAGCTTTTGTCAATAAGTATGAAATGGGCTGAGTATACTTCTAATGGCTATCAAGAAGCACGCATGGATTGACTGGTTGAATGGTATGATTGTTAATATTTGCTATTGGTTCACGTGTAAAGTGCCGCTGACTGGAATGGAAGATTATGAACACTGTTTTAGGTGCGTTGAAATGTATGCCTCAACAGTTTTGCGACACAACCGCAAAATGGTATTAGTGTCAGAGGTACGTTTTGCAGTCAAGGAATTAAGGCATTTGTCAGTAGCTAATATTGTAGTATAGTCGGCGTACAAGCAGGGTTCAAAGTTGGAAACACAATTGAGCAATCATTGATGTGTATCAAGAAGAGGAGAGGAGCAAGTATTAAGCACCGAGGTATGCCTTTGTTTGTGGTTTTAAAGTTTTAAAGATTTTGTGAGACACAGACTGTTTGACTTCTATCAGATAAGTAGCTTTGAATTAGTGGCAAAGCAGGACATACAACGCCTATTGCATCTAGTTTATTAAAGAGAATGTTGTGATTTACCCAATATAAAGCTTTTGAAGATCAATGAAGAGGGCTTTAGCATAATTTCCTGCATCAATTAGATGCTTAATGTTGTCAGTGAAAGACAGTAAAGCAAGATTTGTGGAGTGACCGGCGCGGAAACCAAATGGTGGCTTGATAAGGTGTTGAACTTCGATAAATACTTATCTAAACGCCGTTCGATGCACTTTTCGATTATTTCGCCAAAAAACTGAAGAATTGAACTTCGTCGATAATTTAAAGTTCGGTCCCCTTACGGGATGAAGCCCTTAGGGGCTGGGGCTGTTGGCGTCTCCTGTCGTCGTCGCCGTTGTAATCGTCGTCTCACGTAGGCACAGTACTGAAACACATGGAAAGTTGTTTACTCCTCGCGCTAGAACATAACGCGTACTAAAAAACACCTGGACACTCGTTTACGCATCGCGCTGGCGCTCTTCGTGCTTCAAAGACATGAAACTTTTACAGCAAAGCTGTATACCTCTACCCCTAACGGTTTCATCTCTGTTGGCAAAAACTCCAAGGCGCCAAGAATACCCTC
This sequence comes from Haemaphysalis longicornis, assembly GCA_013339765.2. Lineage (NCBI taxonomy): Eukaryota > Metazoa > Arthropoda > Arachnida > Ixodida > Ixodidae > Haemaphysalis > Haemaphysalis longicornis. The sequence continues at coordinate 38,519 of JABSTR010000421.1, forward strand.
ATGCCCTGCATGCTTCGCCCCTCCCCAGGTTCTACGTTAGTGGAGATGGCCCGGTATTTTTGTATCGCCTCTACGACATGGATGTTTTTGTCTTTTTCAAATACTGGTGTGACCTTGGCTCGTTTTAGTTGGGCCGGGAAACTATTACTCTAGTTTTGTGAACTAGATAGTGTGCGCTAGTGGTTCGGCGTTCTGAAGGACGATCCGTTTAATGTTAGAAGATGAGTGTGGTCGAGGTCACCACTTGTAACTTTAGTCTCTGTTATGGTGTTGATGACTTAATCCGGGCTATTTGGAAACAGAAAAAATAACTGTAAGAATGGGTTGTGGTGCTGCTCGAGGACTACCGGTGAGCATAGTATATTAGAACAAAACAATCGTGTAATAAACGGCTTTAACGAGTACAGCTGAGGGCTCCTTAAAGGCTCTGAATGGAAAAGCATTCATGTTTGCGATGAGTGATCATAAATCACCCCGACGTCCAACCTGAACGTCTGAGATGCTTTGCTTCCTCCATAAGTTCTTGAAGATATTCGTCCTCTTAACGCTCGAGACGCTTCCGCCTTTTACGATTTCGAACGGCTTGTGTCTGTAGCCTACTTTTTGTACCGTAAGCTACACTTGCCGAGGTTGAGCAATTTCGCGTGGCTCCTGGAGAGCTGTGCTGCGCATGCGCGAGGAGCAGTGACGTCACACGGCGCACAGCTGGCGCGCCGGAGCCGCCACCGCGATTGGATTGGATTGGATTTCGATTGAATTGGATTGGATTGGAATCGTTTTAGCAGCACTAAGCACGAAATTCAGCTAATCCTAGACAACCAGGAGGTCTAAGAATAACCAGCTGAACCTTAGCTCAGGCTACGTATATCCTGGAATAGCCGAGCTACGCCACTGCTAATTTTTAAAGGCCTTTATTCCGTTCTTAGCATACCCGCAGAGTAGCATGTAAGCGGGAACATGGCGGAAAACCTCTCTGCTTTCACGTAATAAAGAGCTCTCTCTCTCTCTCTCTCTCTCTCTCTCTCTCTCTCTCTCTCTCTCTCTCTCTCTCTCTCTCTCTCTCTCTCTCTCTCTCTACGCATTGCCCCACTGCTCGTTCGTGCAGTGGGAGGGTCCACGACGATGGCGTATTTCACTGCCTGTTAGTTCGCTCTCTTCGCTGCGTTCTTCCGCTCTAGCGTTTTGACTTCATCTGCAGCGGTGTGCTGGTGTGGACGGCCGACTTTCGCTTCTGTCCAGTTTTTGCGCCTGCTATGGAACGCCTCACGCTATGGAATGCTTCGAAGGCACGGGGGCTCGGAACCGTATCGCTGTTACAGACGTCGAACGCAGTCTCTTCGCTCGCTGGGACATTTATTGCTTTCGCAAAAGTAGAGCACTGCTTTGAATTCTGGGACTGCGGCCATGCCATCTAAACCTTGACAACGCAAGCTCACCCGTGTAGAATGTGTTCACAGCATCCACTGCTTGGACAACTGTGATCGCAAGATCAAAATGAATTCGCGCGGCACCATTCAGGATCCGAAGGAAGGGGAAGTCAGGAGCAGGGAAGTGGAGATAGAGAGTAAGAGTGGTTCCAAGAGGGCTGTAGGGAAGTGAATGGGAGGAAGGGTAGCAGAGAGCGTGAGGAGTTGGAGGGGAAAGGAGGGGTGCTACGTGGCTAGGGAGCCATTTCGACGCCATTTGTAGCGAAGCAGCAGAAAAATTGGTTCTTTATGAAAAAAATTCGCGCGGGCTTCTACGTCGACAACTTATAATTGCACACCTGTATTTTTTCAACCAACCTCGATTGAGGATAATGAGTATTTACTGTTTACGCAGATGCAGTCCTACATTCTGGTCCTGGACGACATAATGGACAAGTCGTTTGTGCGCCGAGGCCGACCATGTTGGCACACACGTCCCGACGTCGGCCTCCGCGCCATCAACAACGCACTCTTCATGGACAAGGCTGTGGGCTGGGTTCTGAGGCAGCAGCTGAGGTCGATGCACTGCTATCCAGCCTTGCTCGAGCTCTTCCACGAGGCCGACTTTCGCTGCGTACTCGGTCAGGAGCTTGACATCATATCCGTCATGGCAAACCAAGGGCAGCAGCGCCCGTCCTTCGACCGCTACTGGGCTACTCTGGACTTCAAGGCGGGCTTCTACTCGTTGGGGCTGCCCATTCGAGCTGGAATGCTGTTGGTGAGGTGTTCTCGCTCAACAGGAACAACACCACCTGCAGAGCGCTCTGCACACAACAGCCCCGTAGTCATGCTGAAATGGGCAAAGAAGACAAAATAAAACCTTGTTCGATACCAACCACGCTACTAGCTTTTGGTAACTCACTCGCCTCTATTAAACCCACGAAAGACATTTATCCCCTAAAATACTCAAGAAATAGTAAATAACTTTCAAATTCCGCGATGCAGTGACGTAATAAGGTCAGGAGTGATGTAAAATGGGACAGCAATAAATACTTGGCTATCACCGTGTCAACTGCACGTTAGCATTGAAGTGATACGATCAAACCAAATTACAAGCACCGCTACAATCGCCCACCCATGTTTCTTGGCGGTTGCTTAGGTCGGTAGCTTAGTCGCCAGTTTCGCAATCAAAATTTTGCGACGTCGCATAGAAATCTCCAAAAAGTTCCTGGAGAGTCGCCACTCCTTCGTCTGTTTTTCTTAATGCGTATCTCCATTATTTTTTAAAGTTTTGATAGAATTGGTATCATTGTTACCGGTACCAAGCAGACTTCTAATTAACCAAAGTTGTATTTTGTCTTCATGGCCCCTTTAAAGAACCAGTTGACGTTGTTTTTGTTTTCAAGAAGGCACTACAGAGTGAAAAGTTGTTTGCCTGTACCGCGGCACATTACACTGCCGCTCGCGCAAGCAGCAGTAGTTAAACGATGCAGGAAATGCAAAGAGCGCGAAAACGCTTATCCTCGCCGCGTACGTTACGCATAAAATTTTAGAATTTAGCTTTACTGAGAATTGGCTGGATTCCTGCCGTCATTCGTATAATAGCAAGCGTGTGGAATTTACTGAACTGATTTTGGTTGCATATGTAGGTTACAAAAAAAACATATTTCTCGCTCCCAAGGACTGGAAGCATTGACGGAGCACAAAATAGAGGAGGAGCACAACAGACTCTTGGATGATATATACGAAGAATGCACGGGCAAGACAAATCCTTCCCAACAAGAGGGATAGATTTTCATTGAGAAGGGAGTGGGCAAAGAGGATGATATATACGAAGAATGCACGGGCAAGACAATCCTTCCCAACAAGAGGGATAGATTTTCATTGAATAAGGGAGTGGGCAAAGAGTATCTATGCTATGTCCGAAACAATTGTAGAATATTGTTCCGAATGGCATTGAGGAGTTGCTGCTACTTTTTGTTACCACACTGCTAGTCATGGGTGGTCGGATTGGAATTAAAGCTCCAAGAATAATCAAAGTGTGTGCTTTCGTGCCTTGCCCTATGGCATTAAAGAGGCGAGCTTCTGATACAGTCGTAGAGTTAACCGGAAGTGGAGTCTGGGATACTCCTTGATTCAAAATGTGGCGCCACCGCAGGCGGGCGTGGAGGACAGCTTGCTGCACGAGCAAGTCCAGGCACCGGCGCTACACCTTGGACGCATGTACCAGGTGCGCGACGACTACCTCGACTGTTACAGCACCCCGGGGCACCCCTCCAAGATGGGCACCGACATCGTGGAGGGCAAATATAGCTGGCTCCTGCTCACCGCCCTGTCCCTCGCGTCGCCCGAGCAAGCACAACGCATACAGGTGAGATCCCCCTCATCCCGCAACAGGGTTACACCTTTCACTTGCAGTCCATGTCGTCTTACTTAGCTTCCCACTGGATTTGACGCGTTATAGTGCCAGCCTCCTTGTGCGCGCTTCCCAAGATGCCCGGGCGGTCCTCCCCTCCGAGGCATTTCATTGGCTTTTGTGTGTGCCATTGCACGTTCTTCAGACATCTTGCATCTCGTTTACACTAACGTGTCCAATTTAGAAATCAATTTAAGCAAGGGAGTGGTTGACTCGTTGGTTCATATGCCGGAAGCAAATCAGACCACAGATAGAGATGAAGATTCCCGTGATTATAAGTCAAGCTTGGTGACGTAAAGCGCCATAATGAATGTGGACACGTGTTTTGCCTATGAGACGCGCTATCTATTTCTAGGTAATCTAAGCGCTAGTCATTGAGCAGCCTTTTTATTGGAGTTAAATGGGGATGAAAACTTCGGCTCACAGCTGCATTAAGACACGAGCTGTACCAGCAGACAGGGAAACAACGCGCACGCTCTTTTTCTTCGATATTAGTTTCATGTCAGTCAACTGAAAAAATAGAAAGGAAGCCCTGCACTTACGTGCGACTTTGCAGATCAAAGAAAACCAGATATATCGGCAACATACTTCCAATCAAGTCCCTTGGCCTACAATTTGGAATCAGTATACTGGATGCTTCTAAGTGCACCATATTTATATATATATATATATATATATATATAGGGTACACGTATGATGTAGCTTTGTGATTTAGGGTACCAGTCCCACAGTCATGGGTAGACAATGTCTGCTTCTTTTTCGGCATGAAAGAATATCATATTTTGTTTGATTATCAGTCATGAGGCAGCCAGGTAGTCAGATAAGGGTGATCACATGCTCGGCATTACTTGTCGGGTGACCTCCCGCCAAGGCCTACACTTCGGTGGGGTTGTGTGACCCAAGTAGTCGTCGTAAGCCAGCAGCGACCAAGCCCAATAAATATGCGACAAGCCGGCGGAGACGTGTTCGCTGACTTTCCTTGCGTACATACTCTCCAGTCAACAAACCGAGCGACGCGCGAAATAATTAGAAACTAATTCATCATCATCATCCATCATTTCATCATCATCATCATCATCACCACCAGTCTATCTACTCCCACTGCAGGGCAAAGGCCTCTCCCATCATTTTTCAATATACCCGGTCCTGTGCTAACTGCGACTAATTTATTCCCCAGCACACTTCTTGATCTCATCTGCCCATCTAACTTTCTGCCGCCCCTGCAACGCTTTCCTTTTCTAAGGATCTAGATTCCCTAGAGGAGATTTCTAGGGATTGCTGTGCTGTATCGAGAAACGATATAGAAATGATAAAAGAAATGATAGTGACGCAGGGCACGGAGGCACTATTGTGTTGTCGCTTCTCACTGTCACCAACACTACTACAGCCCTATATACATAACACGACAAAGGAGACTTGAATCGAGAAAAACAGGTTTTTTCGAGTTGACCCATCCATGTATAAGCGGATGGGGGTAGGGGGGGGGGGGGGGGAACTGTTGGGCGAGTCCGCTTGGCTCGCTTGTCGGACATAGTCGTTGGGCTGAGGTCGGCGAGCGGCGAAGCGCTCCGGTCCCCTCGCCTCGCCTCTTTGTATGGGGTTCATATAAACATGGGAGGTTTCGAGGTAAGCTGAACCCGCCAGTCGGCTCGACTCTCCCTCGTCGAGTCCATGCATCTTGGGATCAGGTCACTACACCCGTTTTTATACTTGACGCCTCTCTCGGCAAAATTGCCTGACGGGGTCACCCCTAAACGTAATTTTCGTATGGTAGAAATGCAGGCTAGTTTTTCCCTCAAAGTTATGGCCGATTGAAGTGTCGCGCCCTTGTTGTATACCATTAAGCCACAGCAATAACAACTGTGGTTCCCCACAGCCGTAATGTTGCACATAGTATTGCAACAGGCGAAGGATCCCTACGCACCCTGTGTCATTTAGTATTTCAAAATTTCTTAGCAACTGCTGTTGCCAGTTGTACATACCACTGTGCGACTGGCAGGCCTTCACGCGGAATACGTAATGACGAAAGTGTGTCTTACTGCGCGGAAGAACACCTATGGTGCCTCATTCAAACCAACTGACTCATTTCCCTGTCGCTCCAAACCGCACCCCATTCACCCATCCTGCATCAGTCACCCAACTGCCCTGCATGTGGCTTAAAGGACACCATCGTTCATACCACGTGGGGCATGTGCCAAAGATCCGTTTCCAAAGATCGTCCTCACGAGCGAGCAATGGGAGGTGGCGCTTGGTAGTTTAGCCCCGAAGACTCGGAAACGTTTAACTGAAGGGCTTGCTTAAAATACCGGTCATGGTCCCCTCTTGACCCCGATTTACAATACAGTTAAACCTGGATATAACGAAGTTGTAAAAAAATCGCAATTTTTCGTTACATGCAGATTTTCGTTACATGCAGGTTTCGAGTAAAGGCACCGCGTGAATGAAGCAGAAACGAAACCAAATTGGTAGATATCAGTGACGGTAAACTCATCCTTAAAGGAGCCATGAAGACAAAATACAAGTTGGGTTTATTAGAAACACTGCTTAGTCCCGATAACAATGATACCAATATCATCGCAATCTTCGAACAAATAACGGAGATATTAAAGAAAACGTGTGAAGCAGTCGCGACCCCCTAGCCAATTTCCCGCAACTTTTCTATGACGTCACAGAACCTTGTTTGTGCGATTGGCGGCCGCCTAACTGACCTGTCGCGACGACACATGACTGGACGTCTGTAATGGGGCCTCTAGTTCCATTTGCCGCATCACTTGAATGCTAACGTGCAGTTAACGCACTGAAAATTATGTTTTATTGTTGGCCCATATGACGTCATTCTTGCTCATAACACGTCACTGTGGCGCAAAATTGGAAAGTTTTTAAATAATTCTTGCTTTTTTTCGTTAAAAAAACATCTTTTGTGGCTCTAATGGAGCTGAGTGAGACACTGATTCCTAGTTCTTTCAAACTAAACAAAGTTTTATTTTCTCTTCATGGCTCCTTAAAGGGATTTATTTCACAGTGAAAAACAGCATGATTGGCGCCTGCTTGCTTTCCCACAAACTTAATCACTACACCGCACTGAAAAGAAGCAAGGTCACTTACCCCTGTATACTCACAAACGTAACTTGAGTATCCACTTATCCGTTTTGACAATCTTCGATGCCTTAATCCGTTTCAAGGACCGAACTTACGCTGAAAGGGCCACTTTTCATCAACTTGATGCTCTCTTCCGCGCTGATAATTGTTGAATTGGGGCTAGCTAGGATGCTGAACCGGGCGGCGACGTCCTTGTCTCTCACCGGCGGAGACAGTACGCATTTAAAATTGCGAGCTCCTCTTGCAAAGACAAAACTTTTCGCTTTCAGGCAGCTGAACTCAGCACCGACGAATCGCACCGCAGATAGCAGCGGAGACTCGCGACTACACGTCGGCAGGCAGGCCCTATTTCCCTAACCGACACCGCACTGACACGGGAAACGCATCCTACTTTGCGGTGCGGGCGAAGTTCGCTAAATTATTGCATTTCTAACGCCGATTTTTCTGAAAAAGTGCAAAAAGAAACAATGCCTCGTCAGCGTAGCGAATTCGTACATCAAGGTTAACCATTTCAACGCCTTCGTTACATAGAGGTCGCAACACATGGGTTTCAATGGAGCTGGCAATGGGGAATGGAAAAACTTCGTTAAATCCGGGAATTTGTTTCATAGAGGTTCGTTACATCCAGGCTTAGCTTGTACAATTTTCTCTCTATTTTTCGCCCCGCAGGCGCACGTGGGCGTGGTGTGAGGGGTGGAGCCGACGAAGAGGCAGTGAAGGCTGTCTACCAAGAACTCGACCTCCCGGCCCACTACGCGGCGTACCGCGAGGAAGCCCTGCGCGACCTGGATGCCCAGATCTGCCAGTTGACCCCGAAGCTTGCCGGGGTGCTACGCAACCATAGGGACATGCTGATCGGGCTCGACTCCCCTCCGCCTTGTTCATCCTTATAGACGTGCAGAACGCTGAATGTACGGGCCCACGAGTGGTTTCTCCGCGGGGCTCAATCAACAAGGTGCAGACTCTGTAGCTTCGGCAAAACTTCCCCCTTCTACTACTTACGCGTGCCAATCATGACGAGCCTTGTGTGTCGTTTCGATTCCGAAACTATCGGTTTATTTGCTCCTGAGTGCTGAAAGCAGAGGTGAAATAAAAAAGTCGCCGTCCGGAAATGCTTAGTTTCGTTAGAGGGTCTGCTCACCAACCATAGAACTGAAACCAATCACCCTATAGAAAAGAAGAAATAGTCTTCAAACGTTCAGAACATGGGCGCCTAGTTGCAGTATGGAAGTGATCGACATTTAAACACCACGGCAACGTGTTTTGCTGCTCTCATTCTTGTGCGTTGGGTTACCAAATGAAATTAAAAACTAATAAAGAAAGGGCGCAAAGCCCCCCAGGCGTTCTGGGATTTACAGCAGCAGCTTCTTTGGTGAAGAGAGAGAGAGAGAGATAAAAATAACGTAGATGACCAGCGAACCATTAAAAAGTTCATTAAAGGATGAATGAAACATTGTTGTAACTCAAAGATCGTACGTTTCGCAGTTCTTTGGCTTTGTTTGACGAGCAACGATGGGTTATTTGCTGAGAAATAAGTAAATATAGCTTCATATCTCTCTCACGTTTTACTTTCATTTTTTTGCGACGTGGGCATTGCGTCCCAAAGTATGAGTCTGGTACCGGTGCGGCCTAGGCGCTCTCGCTCTGGCAACGGTAGCTTTTACGCCCCCAAGCCATGGCCGGCCCCATCAACGTTTCTCAGTCCGAAGAGACTGGCTTGGACTTCTAGGAGTTGTCACTGATGGAATGTGAAATGCTTTTAAATGATGAGTGGCTGGTGTGAACGCCTATAGGTGGTATTCATTCAAAGTTTAGCTGTCAATTTCTTTGCTTGGCAGCACTGGACACGGCCACGGACATGGCCGCGCTGCGCCACGGACATGGCGTGGCTTGTGCCAGTGCACCCGCAAGCTGAATAAAAAAAAAACACCGGCGTGCGTCGTCTGCTCCGTTTCAACCCGATTCTCAACGGGGGTGTAAACAGAGATGTTATCAATCGCACTTACATAGGACTCGAGGCATTAATTTGCGTTCGGTATGGTAGAGTTTAAAACGTCCAACACACATAATGTGCCTTAGCACGGACAAGTACCGCCATCCTGTGGAGCCCAGCGTAACCAATGACGGCACGCTCACATGGTTGCCTGCATGCGTGCCTCGCCAGTGAATACAAGCTGTACCGGCATCCTAGAGCCCATCGAGCAGGCTGCAAGAAGCGACAACGGCCTTCAAGTGACAACGGCCTTTGGAATATCAAGCGCGGCGTCGGCAGCATGGAGGAAAGAAAAGTTTAGGAGGGAGCGTCACGTGGCAATCTTGAAGCCTAGTCATAAAATAATATAAGAAGGAAGAACCCACGGGAACTTCACCCTCACGAGGCAGGCAAGGGGCCGCTAGTTCTTTGCGCCTCGTGCGCCTGCCTACGCGCGCTGCGTTTGTGCGTCTGTCTGTTCGGTGCCGGGCCGTCCGAGTATTCGCAGTATTAGGGTTTCGGCGACGAGACACCGTCCGGGCGTCGCACGCAGCGCTGCCTGCAACCCGAAACGCGCAGCGGGCTGATCGTGCAGGCGAAGTAGTCAGACGGGAGAGACAGAAAACATTTTTATTTATTGAGCTTTCGGATCCGTCAAAGTTCATGTCATCGTCGAAGTGTCGTGTGCCGCCAAGCAAAAGTGGAGATGACAGAGAAGCACATTCGCGCCGTATATTTTATTTCACAAAAAACACACCGCACATTCGTGGTTCTGACCCTTATTTCTTCTCTAATTTGCCGCTCAGGCCCTATTCTAGGTAACCACCAGTTAACTGTCAAGTTTGCAGTCAGTCCAGAACTCACCACGGTCCCACCTATTCATAACCTCGCATTCGTTTTTCCCATATAGCTATCACACAAAGTGAGCCGTCCTCGGACAGCCAGCCCGCGTACTACCTGCGACGTGAGGCCGATAATGTTCCGTTCTTTCCGCGCCCACCCCCAAAATCGGTGGTTCTGCACTTTTTGTTTTCGAATACACTGAAGGCGACAACAACGCACCACAAACGTGATCGAGACAATGGAGCACATACAACGTGCCACCACACAGGAGTAGGGTTGCCACCTTTCCCCCAAAAGAAAACCGGCCCTCTGGGGTGGGGGGCGGGGTATATAGAAGGTTGAATTTGGGTTGGGAAACAGATGCCACGTGTTTTTTGCCATGCAATGCCGGTTATTGTAGCGTTTTCCTAGTGAGAAAGAGTGTCTAAAAAGGAAACCTAAACGTGATTTTCTGGAAACACGTGACGGACTTTCTTTGCTCACGTGTCTTTGCGCAGCTTGTCGGCACATATTTATTGTCTTAGTCACTGAATTGACGCTTATAAAATGCCAAAACGATCATAATCGTAGTACGATGGCCAAAAAACCGGCCAATGACGGCCGGTTTTAGGTATGGACCGGCAACCGGCCCGCTATAGCGTCCTCGATAAACACGCACCGGTGTTGCCCCCAAAACCGGCGCGGTGCACAGTGCCCCACGACGGTGCGTACCGGCACGGAGCGTTGATCGAGGACAAACGGGGCGGTTCTACCCAGGCGCCATCTCTTAATCTAAGAAATCAACTCATAAAAACGTTCACAAGTAACAATACAGTACTGTAATGAGACACAGCGCTATTTGAAAGTGGTATTTATTGAAGGCCAATGATTATATGTACGCACAACTTAAATCCGTCACACATGCGGAACAACGTACCGCCACCGCTGCAGCTACATACAAGCTGCTTCTAATCTTCGTTTGAGCCATAATGCGAGTGCCTGTTTTGTTCCGCCCTTCCGTTACAGCAAAACAAGTAGGTCTTCATCGTCTAGGCACTCCGGTAACAGTTCATGATAATTCGATCGAACGAAACGAATGTCAATCCCCAACTTTCTGGCAATGCATGCAGCCGTCTTTGAAGTACACAAAGTTCGCGTCCTCATTTACAATCACTGGCCGTTGTTACCGCCCGTTAGGAGACTGTCGCATCGTTGCCCGATGAATTCACAAGCACGCCATCCTTGTCAGCAACAATACACAACTCCGTCCGCCTTGACACGAGTGCGGCGATGCGCCGTCGCTGCAGCAGACGGCAGAGGAAGCTCCTTCGCCGGCATCGTCCGCGATGCATCTCGGGACTGCACGCCGGCGCACCGTCGACTCTCTCGGTGCGCGGCGGTGCACCAAAAATTGCCCCGCGACGGTGCACCCCGGTTTATCGAGGACGGACGGTGCACACCGGTGCGGTTTATCGAGGATGAAAAGGCGCACCGGTGTGCCCCGGTGTGCACCGGTGCGGTTTAATCGAGGAGGCTAAAAAACCGGTCGGGCCGGTCAAAAACCGGCCAGGTGGCAACCCTACACAGGAGCGCCAATAAGGCGAACGTACGCAAGTGCGCACGCTAACGAAACCCAAACAGCCTTTCACACCACCTCTCAGCTGGTAGGACAGTTGTTACACCGCTGTGATATAAACAAAGGTGGCGCATAACCCCCAGCAGAATGCCAAACGTATTCGTCGCAGCAAATCTCACAAACAGCACGGAGCCGTAGGCCGCTCCATGCTTGTGAACGTTTCACGGCCAGGCGGTCGGGCAAAGCCGGTCGTGGTACAAGCGATCCAACGTCAGAAGTCAAATTCGGCTCGCAGCTTGTGAGGGTGCTTCCTGAGCATGCCAGCAACGTCTAGCCTCGCTTTGAACAGAGACAGCGGCAGTACTGCCACGATACGAGGTTGGGAGCGCCATGCTAGTGAAAATCTCGTACTTCGCCTTCGGGGACGCCGCTCGGCTCCACCTCTACCGGCAGGCAATCATTTAGCCGTAGTGTAGCTAGGAACTATGGTTATTTAGTTTTGATGACGTCATAAAAACGTTATATTAAATTATACATTGCGCAATAAATGTCATGCCATGATTGTTTGTTTATTTTTATTTTCTCCCCAGAAGTTTTACCAATTTTTCTCCTGGTCTGGGTGCACTCTACGACAGTGACGAGTGGAATCGTGGAATCGCTTCCCTAGTCTCGAAATTGCGGGAGCCTGTTATCACCATTTTCTCCGGGTTCGTGGCGGCAGTTGGTCACTCTAGGAAAAAACGTGTACAGTCAAACCTCGATATATCGAACACGGGTATATCGAATTATTGCCTGTATCGAACACTTTCTATATCACGCGGAAAATCACATTCATTTTTAATTTTTTTTATTTTGAACTGGGACGGACGTGGAATGGGTATATCGAACTCCGCCACCCCAGACTACCCAGACCGCTCACGCTCTGTTGACAGGCGACGAGCTATCTCGCAGTACCCTCGAGGATAGTGGTGGCAGTGGTGGCGCGATGGGCGTTCCCGACTGCTGCGCATCCGTTGCACCGAAGCAGAATTGGACGGTGCAAAAAAAGAATGCGAGCTTGAAGAAACCTGGGGCCAGCTGGAGCGCTTTGTTGGGGCTGAGCCACGAAGCATGTGCATTGATGACTTTGTTGGCGCTTGGCGGTCACGACAGCACCGGAACGACGGCGGAGTTGACGGATGTGGAGATCCTATGTTACTACTGAGCGCACAAACGAAGGCGCAGCCGAGGTTGTACCCGCAAGCGCTGCTAGTGCCCCGCTCCCGACTTCGACCGAGGCTTCAGCGGTTTTGCCCCTACCGCACCGCTACTGCAGCGCTATAGAAGGCACCGGCCTGTCGCTAGTGGAACGTTTGGACTACGTTGAGGAAGTCGTGTATAACACGGCAGGCTACCCTGCTGTAGTACTTTAAGGCAAAAGAATAAATACTTTGAAGCAACAAGTGAGTATTTACGGCAAAATTCGTTCATTTATGATTTGTACCAGTTTATGACTCGTTTTTTACGGGATTTTATATATCGAATTATGGTTATATCGAACTATTTCGCGGGCACCGCGCTGTTCGATATATCGAGGTCTCACTGTATCGGCTTGTCAAAAATGTATATCAATCGGCCTCGATATATCAAACGCAACTTTGAACCGTTGCACTCATGGTTTTACGACAAAAGAAAGCTACCGGTAATTCATCATGGCCGGAAGCATCATCCACAAGCAACAAATGGATGGCTGAGCACTGCTCGTGTTTTTGACGGTTGGTAGCGATGAAGGCAATAAAGGTAAGAGCGGCACGCTATCGATGTGTTTCCTTCATCGTTCTGTCTTTCTTTTTTTTTTTTTTGCTGCTCTTCTCTTGATTGCGTTACTTTGCAGAAGCTGTGCGCCCCACGTAGTTTAATCAGACTCTTTAGTTTTCAGAACAACAAAAATGACAGCATCTCTACTCCGTGGATGATGGCAAGGGTGCGGGGTACGGGGACTCGAAATGACATCCAAGTTGCACCCCGAGTGACATCCGATTTGCGCCCCGACCGTCATTCGATTTCAGCCGTGACTTGCACATTTATTATACCCTAAATTAAACCGCAACTCATGGCTCAAATCGAATTAAGCTTGATTTTCGCTTGATGGTGGTGTGCGCGTGGATTGGCACGGACGGAGATTGAGAGGTCCGAAGGCATTTCGCATCGTTACAGGCGAGGGAGTACGCCGTTTGACTCTCGGGTACTAACTCACTGTGAAAACATGGATGGAAGAGCGAATTCTTTTTGTTGCTTGGAACAACTTGTGCGTTTTTTGTCAAAAACCTGGAACTACAGAACATGCGTTTATAGACTGTTGGGATGCCATTTTCTTCTGGGACGTCCTCATGAGAACCAAAAAAGGAGTATCCGGTGACACCCTATGGAATCAGGTTCCTCAGTGTAAACAATGAAGACGGTGTACCGCATGATATGATTATGCTTTTAGGATTGTATAGTAACTGGCGCTCTCGAATGGCGGTGCGCCATGCGGATGTCAATGCGCAAACGGTGAGCGCATACTTCAGGGGAAAAGTGAACTATGTGTGCGAGTTGTACAAAGTAGAAAATCCTGACGCGGGAATTTTGCCAGAGTGCTTCAAAAATTGATATCATTTGATGTTTATAATGGTTTTCCGCCACCAAACATGGCAGGCGCTTTTAATTACATCGTTCACTTGTAAAAATGTAAAAAAAAATTGCGCCCACCTCCCCGCGAGGGGAACCCTGTGTAGATGCGACGCATCGTGGGGTTCACTTGGTGTTTCCGTTGGATTGATGCTGAAATCGCGTGAAACGTGTCGGGAACGCGTATGATTATTATGTTTTATGATTATTATTATGTTTATTGGCCAATCTTGGTCAATCTCTCTAAGTGGTATGCTTGGGGATTCGCTGTCGCAACTACCTTTACTCCATCATTGTTGCTGTAAGTGGGAGCTTCTTTCCTTTTATTGCAAGTGTTAATCATTGCCCCATCATGCATTGTATCAGTAGCATCTTGACGTAGTTTGAATGAGTCAAGGATATAAGGCGCGTTCGTAGCATTTGATTCTGTCTCGGTTTTGTGGCGCAGTGGGAAGAGCACCATGTACCTCGCGCTCCGCCCACAGGGTCGTGGGATCGAAACCGGGCGCCGCTAAACTATTATTTTTTTTATAGTGTAGGGGGATGGGTGGAATGGCGCGCCTACTTCTCACGCATGCCCGTCGCTCGGTCAACAGAACAAGGAAACATTTTCTGTACAAGGAACAACATCCCGGGACGCAACACATGTTCGGCATCGTCGTTTGAATACGTTAAGTCGCATCACGAGAGCGCGATATGCACGTTACATTTTTTTCTGCACAAAACAAACACAACTCGCCGCGGCATCTGCCGTTCGAGCCAGCCAAGGAGGTTGCCTCCTTGGAGCCAGCGGCAACGGCCGCGCGAGGCAGTAGGAGTGACTCAGTGAGAGGGTGGGCGCCACCGCGCAGCGGCCAAAACGCAGCATATGAAGCTTTCCCATTGAGTTACGGAGCAGTTCGGGACCAGTAAAGCATTGAAGGACTCTGCCTATAACTGACTGGACTGACTGACTGTACTGCAAACGGCTTACTTGCACGGATGCTTTGGCTTTGTGGACAGCCAATGCACTCGCCTTTGTACAAAGTTGCGGCAAGCGACACACCACAGCTGGCTGGCGTCGCATCTTTTCGAAGTGCTACGAGTTGTGCCGCGCCTTCGCCAGATGGCGCCACGGGTCCCGCGACCGAGATAAGACGCAGTGGAAACATCCCCCTCGCGAGGGGCACGATCAAATGCAGAGCATTTCCGGGGGCGCACGACGGTTAAGTAGTTTGCGTTACGTTAATGTTGTTGCACTTGTGGCAACTGCTGACGAGAGAGCGCTCGTCAGCAGTAATTTGAGTGAGTCAACGATATAAGGCGCGTTCGTAGCGTCCCATTCTGTGTCGGCTTGTGCATTGCGTTTCGCATTGTGCATTGCGTTGTACATTGCGTTCCGCCCCGCAGGGTCGAGGGATCGAAACCGGGCGCCGGATAGTATTTTTTTTATATAGTAGGGACAACGACGGTGCGTACTACGGACGTCAACGCAGGGTGACATCGGAGTTACTGAAATGCTCTGCATTTAAAACAAACAATATATAAATGCGCGTTGCCAGCGCGCGCCCTTCTCCTACATAAGGCGTCGGATTATTCCGAAGGTCAGTATAAACATACCGACGAGAATCAGTCGCATTTACGTCACATATTTTGTAAGTTGCTCAGCCAGATACACAAAAAAAGATGTAATATTTTAAGTGCGAACATGGGAAAAAAAGTACCAAACAAAAGGAACTAAATGGAAACACTCTGCCAAAAATTAAACAGCTGTCCTCTCGTAGATGGAAAGACCGCACATGGAAGGTGAAATGCTATTAGAGCCGACGTCCGCGTTTCATCCCGTGAAATCGAAGGAACACTCGGCCGATCGATAGGCGCTATCAGCAGACGACAAAATTAGAACTCAGTATTAAGTAAAAATTAGTAAGAAGTATTAAAACAAATATTAACTCGATAGCCAGTGTACGTTTAACTGAACCTGGTTTTATGTGGTTTCATATGTCGAAGAAAAATTTTCCGGTTTCTCACCAACGCGAGCACGGACGCTGATAAGACTGCAGCGGCCCTCCTGGCACGCACAACCTCCATCATAGCCTCCTTATACTTTGCCTCCATGTAAGGTCCAACTGTCGACAGCGCCCGCCAACTCATAAGAATGGAGCGGTTCACTGAAGAGAGGCCGACTAGTCCCCTGTCCTGTGACTAGTCTCTGTGAGAACCACAACAAAGTTCATGCTGGTCATGCATGCCTTCATGTGTGACAATGCTTTGTGCGCAGCTGCAGCTTTATTTAAGCGCAGGAAATGCTACAAGCTGCCGTCAGCAATGTTTTATTGTAGCTTAGAGGCGAACGAGGTGAAGTCGTGCGTTCACCATGCGTGAATTCATGCCCCGTTTGAGTCCGGTACGAATGACCCGCGTACAGGCCGAGCCACGCTCACACTGCTCGCACCACGTGTTGGTCGCGGCACGTCACAATCACATCGACAACTAGCTCTACCCCAGCAGCAGCGGTAAGTTCTGGCCCCTTGAACTGTTTGAACCGACGTATCATTTTAATGGGGGGAGATTTCAGACCAGCGCCCATCGATGCAACCGCCTATTTTGTCGTAAAGAGCCGGCGACGCGCTAGACTTTCGCATGGGAGCTCGGAGGTAGCTTGGTCAAATAGACTATTGGTATAGCCGCAAAACACAAGTACTTGCATGAATATTCGCTGCACGATGCAGTGCAGTATGCTTCGGACATAGGCACGCGGTGTTTCGTAGATTTCCTGCGAGCCGGCATACAGACGTGACTGCAGAAAAATATTTTTTTCTGTGCTAATATCTGCGTCGACAAATTTTGCAGTCAACAAAAATATACCCCGTTTAATATTTCAAAGTGCAACATATATAATATGATGCGCCCCAGCTACCGCTATAATCAAGTTTTTTAGTCACAGGGACCTCGCTTACATAATAACGTACCTAAATAGTCTAAAACATTATGCCCAAACGTATTCTTAGTCCATACTATTTACACGATATACGCGCTTACTGGTTATAATTTTCATAATTTTGTCTGTACTTTGCACCACCAGCGACGCTTCTGAGTACATGCCGTCAAAGGGCGCCCTGTGAAGCACGGTTTGTGCAGGCATCGCTCAGGTCTCTCCTCACATCCACGCATTAATCTTTCGCCTTTTACTAAAGATTACCGTGGGGAGGGACACTCCAATGAGCCTATAGGCCAATTTTGGGAGGCCTTGCCCGTTTGGGCGAGGCCTAATCTCGAAATCCAAATTCAGAAATGACACTACTCTACCCTCATCGTCGGGGTTGCGACAGTTGTGTACCCTCTAAGGGGCCTCTCATGTCTGTTCCACACGGCAACTTCCAAATGGGACTTCAACCGCTTCAGCGCGTACGGATACCCAACCTCACGTACGTTGCGGAAAATTTTAACTCGGGGCACATGAAGAAAGGAAATTTCGTCATTCTTGCGTGTTTCGCTTGTTTACAAAGCAAGAAACGCAAATGCTTGCGGAGTTGTTAACTAACTGACTGACTGACTGCAACGGCCTTACTTGCACGAATGCTTTGCTCTGTGGACAGCCAATGCACTCGCCATTTGTACAAGTGCGGCACGCACACACAAAGCTGGCTGGCGCCGCATCTTTTCAAAGTGCTACGAGTTGTGCCGCGCCTCCACCAGATGGCGCCACGGGTCCCGCGACCGAGAGAAGACGCAGGTGAAACATCCCCCTCGCGAGGGGCACGATCAAATGCAGAGCATTTCCGGTGGCGCACGACGTTAAGTAGTTTGCGTTACGTTAATGTTGTTGCACTTGTGGCAACTGCTGACGAGAGAGCGCTCGTCAGCAGTAATTTGAGTGAGTCAACGATATAAGGCGCGTTCGTAGCGTCCCATTCTGTGTCGTCTTTGTGGCGCAGTGGGTAGAGCGCCATGTACATTGCGTTCCGCCCGCAGGGTCGAGGGATCGAAACCGGGCGCCGGATAGTAGTTTTTTTATATATAGTAGGGACAACGACAATGCGGACTACGGACGTCAACGCGGGTGACATCGTGAGTTACTGAAATGCTCTGCATTTAAAAGCTGTACCCAGTCGGCGGCAGTGAGGCCTTAGGGAAAATGGTGAGGTTGCATCGCATGTCTCGCATCTTTGTCATTTCCTACCAGCGCTGCGGGAGGCTGCAAAAGCAGCGGCTGAACGTGAACGTGCGGCAGCGCTAGTGAACACTACCGGCCGCCAAGATACGATTAGACCCACTAAATTTGCTAAGCCTACACTAGGTACGACCACTGCTGAAAGTTCAAGTTGGAAATATTATTGGCCACCTCCCCTTTATATCGGGGTGATGTGACATGTCTCGATATGTGGGGTAAATTCCCGTTCTTGCGACAGCTCACGAGCTGATGGTATGGTCTACGCCCACGAGAAAGAACTGAACTAGGGGTTTTTAAAGACGATAGTCTTTCTTGGGCTACTTAAACCCAGAAATTTTGGTCTGTCTGTATGTCTGTGTGTCTGTATGTCTGTCCGTCTGTCTGTCTGTGACTCGATTCAGCCACCCGGCCAAAGCAAAACAATGCCTGCACAATAGTCTTATATAGTCACAGCTAAATCTACCCGTCTTGGTCCGGTGTAATGTTCATACTTGTCAACATTGTTGAAGAAGAACAAGACATTACGCAAATATGAGACAACAAATCAATACAGAAGTGATATTTCCAGTGTTCCTTTATAAAAATTCAAACATGCTTGACTTTCGTTAAAATAAATACTTCATCAACTGCAGAAAAAAAATTCACTCCGCCGTCGCCTGCTGTCGCCAGCGCCACTATAGCTTCTGGCGCCATTTTAAGAAATCAACCGGCAACAGTTACGCAAGGTTCCACTAGATAGTTTCCACGTTCTGCTTGCAACGCACGTGGAGTAGGGAAACGCGGTTCTATAAACGTTGAAGTAGGGTGCCTCGATTAACGCGCGTCTTCGCCGTACGGCAGCGTTCGCATCGAGATACCCGGTTTGGAGCAGTGGAACGCGGGAAATTTAAAATGATTGAAGCAAACCTTTGGTGTCTTTACCTTGGGATGAGCGCGACGCAAGAGGAACAACATGAGAGGTGAGCGGTAAAGCGAAGGGAGGCATTTACGTGGCAAAAGTCGATAAAGACTATCGTCTTTTGACGACATTTGCAACGAAAGGAGCAGATACGCGGCCAATTTTTTTCCTCGGTGGCACATGATCTCTTTGGTATGGTGGTGGGAAAATTCATTTATTTTGGTGCCAGGCACCAAGTCCTACATTGACACATTTTGGTGTCGTAGGGTACGCGGATAGATGGGCTGGGAAAGGGACTCGACAGTTCTTTAAAAAAAGAAAACTGGTGCTTTCGTTGCTCGCATCGCACAATGCGCATTGTGCGACGCGAGCAACGAAAGCACGCAACAATCTCCTCTGTGCGCGCGCACAGGCCTTAAATTAAGCGCCTTTTGAACTAGCACTGCTAAAAGTACAGTGCACGCGTGCCACCTCCCTTCCACCTTTACTGGTCATGCAACCGAGAACTATCTTGTAGAAAAAAGGAATTACAGTACGAGCAGACAAAAAGATGTCCCTTGCTATTTTTTTGTCATGTGGAGTCATACCCGTGCCACACGTACACGAAAAATGACATTAAGTGCTGAATGCCTTAAGTTTTAATGCCGTTAATTTACTGCTACACTCAAAAATCTAATGCCATTCGCTTTAACGTCATTTTTGGTTTAAGGAGTTCCGCATAACTCATTAGCCTTCACGAATGCCCTAAATCTGCCTACTCTCGAACGCGAATAGCACAAAATGAAATCGACGAAACTCTTAGCACCAGAGTGCTCATGTGGAAACGTAGCTGATCATCAAAACAAGATTTTTTGTGCACTCTCGGTGGCGAAGTTTTGAAGATGACGAAGTTATTGTGTTACTTGTCGTTTTGAATTTTTCAGATTTGGCTACCGCTGGCAGGCAAACGGCAGCTTAGAAGGCACTTTTAGAAACGGCTCACACCATTTTTAGAAAATACTGCTTCTTATGACGTTTTCTTTCACAAAAACATTTTAACCCTTGTAAGACGTTTTTTTCTCTACCTAACTCTTTCGTTACGGCGGAAAAACTGCCTATTTTGAGTGCTTCCACAAAACTATTTTTTTCTCTTGAGCTAGTGGACACACTTAGCATTGCTATGCATGTAATTCTAGCTTATAGATTGCTCTTACAAACACATACCAGCAGTTTTGTGAAAGGTACAATTACTTACAGTTTACTAGTCAAATAATCAGAAAAAAAATGCACAAAAAGTATACACGCAACGTATATAGGCGATTGTAATGAGCCTAAAAATTATTTTAGGAATTCTAAGATATACAAATTGTTCCTACATTTCTTGGCCATGATTCAATATATATATATCAACGCTGTACACCAAGTTTTGTATTTTTGTGGGCCCATCAAACTAGCGGAACTGACGGCTGTGCCACTCCTCGAAGCCACTCGAGTGTAAGTCGGTCATGCATCCAAGCACACTTTTTTGGTGTTCTGACTCAAAATACTTTTCACTTTAGTGGTAAAAAACTAGAAAAAAAAATCCAGCGCTCTTGAGAAGTGTCGCGCATCGCTCCGTAGCGGTAATCTGACGTGAGTGCCAGGCTATCATGAAGGTAATAACGCGATATGACACGGCGCATTTGGCAAAATATCCCTACCATACGTTGTCCAGACCCTACACATCAATGTAAAGCCGCAGTCGTTAGATAGGAAGCCCCTTTTGTTTATAAATACAGCAGGACGCCATTTTCACACAACTCGCCACTATCGCGGGTTCAAATTTCACTCTTGGCGCGGTCTCTGCACGCGAAATATCAACAAAACAGAATAAAATGAGTTGTCAATAAATACGCCAGATGGCGTTAGTTGTCCACCAGGCGCCGTTTTTAGCTTTCGCGAAACGTTTGATATCATCGGACACTGGCGTCAGATGGCCTGTGGCGCCGTACTGAAAGAGTTCAAAACTTCTAAAATACGTGCATTTCTCTTTTGGCCATTATCACGATCATTCCTAACCCATTTAATGCATTTGCGTTTAGCGTGTAGCACGACCGCCCAAATAATGTCATTCGGTATCTTAAGGCCTTTTTCGTGTACGTGTCACACGGATATCAATTTGCTGGGAAAATCATTGCCAAGAGCCAGCTCGTGTCCTTATCGGGCTGTTTCTGTGAACCGGCCCAATTTAATGTTGTCAGTGGTAAGCTTCTTGTTACAGACAGCCCCAAGACCCAGGGCGGAATTTTTCTTGCATTTTGCGCCGCATTCCCCTTTAGTTGCTTGCACACGAAGTCCACGGTAGCGGAAGGTGTGGCAGTGTCATAGGCTGACTATATATGCTGGTGGTATTTTTTCGTCTCTGTTGGTACGTTGAGGAAGTCCTTGTCTGTAGTTAATGTGTCCATTAGGCCTTGTTTTTTTATGCCTGATCATTAATTCATGCAGGCTCTGTGTCACGACAAACCCATTCGTGGGGCCGGATTTGGACTCTGCATGCTTTGCACAGGGATATCCATAGTTTCATTGAGTAGCCAAGAGGGAACGCCTCTGAAATAAGAAGGCAGCCTTGTTGCAGACTGTAGGAGGCCACTTTGGGGTTGGGACTAGACAAGGTAAACGAAAAAAAGAACATCGAGCAGAAACTCGTCTGGGAGTTGTCTAAGTGATGCGTAGGCTGATATTGTCTGAAACATTGCGATGAAGTGAAATGACTGTTGCGTTTGCATCAACGGGAGTGTTCACTACTTAATAGCCTGCCATAGCTGTTTATGGAATTTAAGGAAATTAATGGGATTCCAGGATAAACAAAGAACCAACTTCGTTCAACAAAAATGCCTGGGTCATTGTGTATTGCAAAACTCGTTGCTGCGAGAGTCACGAGGAATATTGTCATTGTGCAGGTAATCTTTGCTCGTGGAACAGAGCAGGAAGTGTGTGATGTAGCTTGACGTAGCGTCGAAGTGGTTCGACTGTGCTTTTGCAATGTCCAGTCGAAACCATGACCCATTGCAGGCGCGGTGCTAGGTAGCTTGTAAAATAAGGAATGTGAATTGGTAATTGTTTGACCCTTTTCAAATTACTGAAAAGGATGCATTCATCTTCCCAGGCTCCTGAACATTTGAATGTGTTTCAGAAAAGTTTGGAGAATAAAAGGGGGACACACACAATCTCCTCTGGAAGGAATTTAAATAAGCAAGAGCATTTGCTCATGTTGTTCGGCACGTGCAAAGTTACCGTCATCTTGGTTTTGCCGACTGGAACGTTCACTATTTAGCCAACGACCCTATATATCCGACATGCATTAGCCACCTTATGGGCATGAAAGGGCTGGGGGGAAATGAGGTGCTTGCTGATTTTTTTTTTTTAACATCAAAAGGCGCATGTTTCATGAAAGGGTTAGCGGAACCCGTTGCTATGAGAGAAACAATGCATTTTGCCGTCGCATAAGAAACATTCAACATCACTCATGGAGCAGCAGAGTGTTCGTAAAGTCCTTGTTTGGGAATGTTTGATGCAGCATGTCCAAGTGGTGTGACTGGGACGTTGGACGGAAACTGCAATCTGTTGCGAAAGCTATACGAGCCAAGAAACAGTGCAAAAAAAAAAAGTACGCGGACTGAAAGGGAACGATGAAAAGTCTGTCCTTGTCTTTTTTTGCACTGTTTTCTTGGATCACATACCAACGGGTCCAGTTTTGCACGTAAATGAAGTTACATGAGGTTCTAAGTTCGTCTTCGAGGAACTTTTCTGTAAAGTTTTGTTGCAAGGGAGCTCTCTCTACTATATCTCATGGCGGGTGTTTTTTGCGTTGATTTTGGGGCCATTTTGCATCTTTGCCAAATTTTGCATTTCCTTGTTTTCATTTATTCAACTGAGCTCTTTCTTCCTGCGGAAGTTGTATTTCACACTTGCATCTCTCGCGCGTGGTTCCCCATCCAAGTGAGCTTTTTGTTCCCAGTGACACAAAGTACCATAAAGTATCACTTGCTTGTATTTCTCGTGTTTTTAGATGCGACTGCATCTCATTCACTCGCCTTGTCCATGCAGCGTCGGCGTCGTTGTCGTCTGCCCCTCCCCCATTCTCCTCGCCGTGCGAGCTGCGCTCTCCGCCGCTCACCCCCTCTCCTCTCCAATGCCCCTCTCTCGTCCACACCCCTCCCCCTACACTATAAAAAAAAAATAGTTAGCGGCGCCCGGTTTCGATCCCACGACCCTGTGGGTGGAACGCGAGGTACATGGTGCTCTTCCCACTGCGCCACAAAACCGACACAGATTCAAATGCTACGAACGCGCCTTATATCCTTGACTCATTCAAACTACGTCAAGAAGCTACTCATGCAACGCATGATGGGGCAATGATTAACACTTGCAATAAAAGAAAAGAAGCTCCCACTTACAGCAACAATGATGGAGTAAAGGTCGTTGCGACAGCGAAGCCCCAAGCGTACCACTTAGAGAGATTGACCAAGATTGGCCAATAAAACATAATAATCGTAAAACATAATAATCATACGCGTTCCCGGCACGTTTCACGCGATTTCGGAATCAATTCAACGGAAACACCTAGTGAACCCCACGATGCGTCGCATCTACACAGGGTTCCCCACGCGGGGAGGTGGGCGCAATTTTTTTCTGCATTTTACTCTGTAGCACCTCGATAGAAAACCTAGGGAAGTCCAACCAGCCAATCAAGGCAGGATGGTAGGAGTAACCCGTGGGATAGGAAACTAGGGTTTGGTATTAGGCAATGAACTTGGGTGGAAGACATAGCTTCCATGAAGAGAAAGAAGTGGGCTTGGCCTCTGCCCCCTGAAGAGACTAGTGGCAATTCACTCGATGGAGACATGAAACGAGAAAATTTGGTGGCAGAGAACAGGGGCATTCATTGCAAGATAGCAATGGTTGGAAGTTTATTTAGTAAGAGGCTGTCATCCTGCAGTGGACACAAATACGCTGATAATGGTGACGGTAGTGATCTACCGTTCCATTACATTTCAAGTTCACGATAATGAAGACTGTCAACATTGTTGTGTTTGTGTGTCTATGTGCGTAGGTGTATGCATTTGGATGCACAATTCTAATTGTCTCTGCAGTCTTATTGCAATGTAGGCGAGTTTTCTTTATTTTTTCTTCTGTTGTAAGTTTCTTCCATTCTCTCTTCTATTTCTTTTCCCAGGAACATCACAAGCCCCGGAAAGAGGCCGTAATGGGGGTCAGGATGGGACGGCTGGGAGTATCCAATCGGCCTGGAATGTTGCGCACGCAGGACGAAGGCGCACTGCTGCACAAGACTGGGTACGCAGCAAATACAATAGACAGGTGCCGGAAGCGAACGAAAGTGTTATATGACGACAGCAGAGAAGGCAAATGTTTTCCGCAACACTTGCTGGACTACCATTACCACCTGTGTTTCGCAACAACGGGGAACTGCCTTGCAGAAAGCTGTGTAAGGCTTCGTTATCGATGTCATAAAGTTTGATGTCGTAACCATTACATTATCACCTCACCCTTCAGGTTTTCTCATGCATGGCCTCTGGCCTAAAGCAGATCCCAATGCACACGCACATCACAAAAGAAACAAAACACGGAACTGCGTGGTTGAAGCGCACGCCTTTACACTATAATATAGGTACTCTGCTTTTATTTTATTTTGTTCTTGTTATTTTTCAAGTGGGGAGCACACTCCAGATTTGTTTTGAGGTAGCCACTTGTTTGTACATTCTACTTACGTTCGCAGAAAAGCAGGGCAACCCGCCATGTGGGGGCAGACCGTTCGTTTTTCGGTGGAGAGTGCTGCGTCGACAGACGAGTTGTGGATTGGGCCCCTTGGGCAGAAGCGATGCCCTGTCATGTAGAACCTCTGGATTCGACTGCTACAAAAAAAAGAAACAGGAATGGCGCAGCTTGCACTCATTGTGCAAAGCGCACAACGAGTGCACTCGTTGTGCACTCGTTGTGAAACAGCACAACTGGTGGCCCCTCTCCCTTTACCGGTGACCCCACCGTTCCAACTCACATGGATTTCCGAACTTGCCGCCAAAAGGTCTCCATGACCTGCAGGCCCGGATCGTTTTGTCTGCAGCCTTCACATCTCTCCCATAGTGGACCGTGTCAGCGCATGCTAGAACCTGTAATGGTTTTTTTTTTGCTAGCACGCCTTTGTTGCTAGCTGTCATAGCTATCACTGGCAGAAAGAGGCAATGGTAGTTTGCACATTCACCATACAAAAATCCTTGTGACTACAGTCGTACACCAAGGTAAAACAGATGGCCGAAATCTATAGGTCTGTGGTGCTAACCGACAGTGGTGTTTAAATAACTGACAAGTCTCTTTGGCAGCATTTTAAAAAGACGCGTTGGAACAAGTTGCCAGATACTTTAATTTCAAATGTGCAGCCTTCGGTCTTACTGTGCTTTTCAAAAAAAAAGGTCACACTATTTCCACCTATCCCCCTTTTATTGCTCCGAGATTCCTGATGGCACAATTTGCAATGCTTCGATAAACGTTGGAATGGGGTGATGATAGCCATTGTCCAACCTTTTGGCGTTTTCTGCTGCTGGCTTCGTGACCTCGGTGTCTATGCTTTTCACTTCACGCGCAAACACATGTGAACTGGCAAGAAGAACAGCTCGCAAGAGATTGCGCCACGAACACTAAGCAGAGTGTTCTCGAAGGTAGAGCTGGCCGATGCAGGGTGCTCCTACGAGGCAAACGCTCAGGTGTGCTTGGTATTTTTTCTTGGTATTTTTTTTCTGGTAACGCTATACGGCGGAACTAAAAGCTTTATTGGCTCTGCTGTTGAAACCAGTTCATTGTAATTGCTGCGGGGAACTGTATTGCTGCGGGGAACTGTATTATTTGCATCTCGCTCTCAAGCAGGCAGCATTGTTTGTCTGCGCTTTTTGGGAATAGTATGTATCGGGCCATTCTCACCACCTCCACAGACATCACACACAGGCGTGAAGCCTCTGGACTCAAATGTCTCTTGCTACCTATCTACACCAACTACCTAGTTCAGGCGGCGCAGCAGAAAAGAGCTCCAACCCACCGCGGTGGCTCAGTGGCTAAGGCCCGTGTACGCGGGTTCCATTCCCGGCTGTGGTGGCTGCCCATGTGTCGAGATTTCAGCACACTTTAACCCTTCCGCTGTCACTGATGTACTGGTACGTTTTCGCATTTCCCTTCCGTGGTGTCACTGACGTACCGGTACGGTCTTCATTGCGCGTTCAAAAATTCACGCCGTAGCACAAAGCGGCCGTGTCTCGACTGTTCCCGCCATCTGTCGAATCTTCATATTTTCACTCGCTAGCTCTCTATAACGATATATTGAAGAGTATGGAGCGACTGCGCCCTCCCTTTGTTGCTGGGGGGCATGGCCGCTCCGCGTGGTGTACGCGGAATGAATGACCATGCGGCACGCGTGCGATTACGGGTGCAAGGGTTGTTGAGCCAACCGCAACAGGTTTCTAGGTTTATTTTTCTCTCTTTTTTTTCTTTCTTTTTTTTTCTGTTCTCGTGTCTGCTACGGGTTAGCAGACCAGGTTAGCCTAGCGTGCCGTTGCCTCTCCAACAGACTGAAACATGACTCAATGGCGGCTTTCGCTTGCTCGCCACGCCCTCACTTGCCGCTATCAGCAGCAGAGGTTGTTGTATCAATGTTGTATCCCCTTTTTTATCTCTGTCTCCCATCAGGATTTCGCTATCCTTCATTTCTGAGCGTTGCGCGGGCTGCTGCAAGTGCTGGCTGCGTGCGCACGGTTACCTCCGGATGGCTGACCACGCGGGGCCTTTGACTGCAGACAGGTGCGATGGTTCTTCTGATTTCGATCCGATAATGAGCCGAGCTCGGATTCACATTCTGAGAGTTTCTCATCCGAGGTAGGGGTGCGAGTTCCACAGCGTCAGATTCTGACATTGAAGAGGTGGGGTCGTCGTCCCGAAAGCTTGCGTGGCAAACTGAAAATATGTGGAAGGAAGGTGATTTCTTACCCACGCTCTTTCCTTTTGACGCGTTACGTTCCAGATGCTCTCATAGTCAAATAAATTACTATGCTCTTCCCTAATATTTCGGAAATCAAGACGACGCTGGATGTGCGTCACGGCCAGAAACACCCGACAGTGAAAGGGTTAAAGATCCCTAGGTGGTCTGAATTAATCGATGGCCCTTCACTACGGCACACCTCATAGCCCTGGTGTAACTTCGGCGCGTTAAATCCCCAAAATTTGATTTTTTTTTTTATAAAGGAAAGAAGAAAAACTTCTATGCGCGGTTCGGCGGCCGCAAGTAGAAGGAAGTAGCCCCTGTTTTCAACCGTTTGAGGAAGCAAATCAGCAGGGTGAGTGTTGTTGGAGCACAACCTAACAGTGTGCACGCTCTTTGCAGATACACAACCACATGAATGCCTCCCAGCCTACGCTCCCTCCGCCCGACCTGCAGAGCCCAATGGGGCAACCACCGAAGCGGCGCCCCAGGCCAGGTGATGACCACCGCAAGCAGTTTTACAGCAGCCACACAGACATTGCGCGCGTTGTTTCGGCTGGGAAGAGGAGTTTCAGTAAAAACATGCAGAAAACGAAAAATCTCAAAAAAAAAAAAAAAAAAAACATCCCCGGGGGACTCTCCTCAAAACACTCGACAACACACTCTCTCCAGACCACTCCACGAGACGGGCTCAGTCGCCTTGGTAATATAAGGATATATTGTACAACACGTTTACACTTTTATTTAGTTTTGGCATTTCAAGCAGCTTAGGTGAACTATTTGTTGTATTGCGCTCGTGCAGTAAGTGTACCCCGAGTTTCTACAATAGCTCACGTCTAGCAATTGCATTTCGTAGACGGAAAAGCGTTCGCAGATGCGTAGTCGTGCTGCTCACCGCTGTGTTTGTTCGCCCAGCGCAAAAAGTGCTTCCCGCACCCTAGTTTACGCTGTACGGTAAAATATTCAGTTGATTTTATTTCCTTAGTACCTATATTGACTCTCTCTTCTCCCCCTTCAAGAGGCCTTATTTTTTCCTACTGGCGTACCAGTCAGCGAAGCGTCTCATGTGCGCTTGTGCAGTGCTTGTGTAAAGCGAAGCGGCTTGACTTGGAGCGAGATACAGTGTACAAACTAACCAGTAAAGAAAGGCACATTCTTCCATTCACAACATGTCCTGGCTTCGTTTCAACATGAGCGAACGAATTGCGACGACCCGTCAGCGGCCGGCAGACGAACGCTGGGCCGACTGACTCTTCTGAAGGCCGGGACCGTGGGAAGAGGAGTTAGCGCAGCCAATCGAGCTTGGCACCTCCTGACGTCACACGAAACACCACAGAAAATGGGCGAGCGTAAAGAGAGGAGGACAGCATTTTCGAATTAATTTTCTCTAAATAAAATCGTGTAAACGCCCAGAGTGGTCGAAAAATCTGGGGACTCCGGACTCTTTGCGCGAGTAATCCCGCAATGTTTACTCTCTCTTTAAAGACCCTATGTGGTCTGAATTAATCGAATCCCTCTCAGCACACCTCTCTGGTGTAACTCGGCGCGTTAAATCCCCAAAATTTGATTTTTTTTTTTTGATAAAGGATTCTCTCCAGTAAAGAAAGTAGCCCCTGTTTTCAACCGTTTGAGGAAGCAAATCAGCAGGGTGAGTGTTGTTGGAGCACAAGTCTGTGCACCTCTTTGCAGATACACAACCACATGAACGCCTCCCATCCTCTCCGCCCGACCTTAGAGCATGGGGCAACCACTGAAGCGGCTGATCCACGGTTTACAGCAGCCATGCAGACGTTGTGTTTCGGCTGGGAAGAGGAGTTTCTAAGTGCTCTCTCTCTCTCCTCCCCTCTCCCTCCCACTCTGATGGTATGTGAATTTCTGAAAAAGTTAGTAGTTTAGCCCCTCAAGGGGGATCGCTGCTCTTGAGGACCAAAAATCAAAGAGGACCGAAAATTTGCCAAAAAAAAATCAATTTTCTGTATTAATTTTATTTGCAGTCTACAGGTCCCAAAGAATGTACCTGCAAAATGTTATAGCTGTGCTGTAAGTATTTACAACACTGTCGCCGTTCGAAGTTGCCTAAAGTATAATTTTTGCCTATGTTTTCGATTCGTGCACTGTTTTCTCAGAACCAATTTTGTCCTTGCGAGGCCCACTGTCGGGTACAGTATCTCGGGATGTACTGGTTAGATTTGTGTCATTTTTGCTGCATTTGAAAGCTTAAGAACTGAACAGTGCAATAAACTCACAAAAATATGGAATTTACTTTTGCTAGCACAAAATTTTGCAGTCAGTTGTATGAAAACATTGGTGATTGATGACCTGACATTTAATAAGTTCAAAGCATTTTCAGAAACAACACTAAAATTGCTGCTGTGGTATAGTTGCACTCCCTGGTCCTTCAAGAGCAGAAATGGATAAAAAGTATCTGGGTATTTTATAGGTAGATAATGAAAAAAAAAAAATCCTGGAACGGAAAGGCATAACATGTCGCACATCGCTAAACTTACACCACAAAGATGAAAACTGACTGCATATTTCCGCTCGGGAAGTTAAAATACTTTAACGTGTAAATCTCAAGCACCTAGGTTAAAGAATAACAAAATGTCCTCAAGACCAGTGTCCCCCCTTAAAGCTCTTAAGCTTTTCTCAATGCCCAACCACATTCAAATACTTCAGCAGATAGTTAATTACATACTTTCGGCTTTCATCCCGAACGGCGCATTTTCTTCTTGCGTCGCGCGAGAGGTGTTGTGCGTCGGCGTCGTTCGGCGGCAGCGTGTTGACACGCTGGTAAGGGTGCTGCTCCGCGCGCTGCTCCAGGCGAGTAACCGCATGACAGCAGCGAAGTCAATAATATTAAGCGAAAATTGGTGTCACCAGGCCCAACCACATCGCTGCGTCGGCGGGCGTTGCGGCAGCAGCACGTGGACACGTATGCCATCTTGCTTGAAGTTGGGTATGAGCAGTTATTGTCGATTCTTGAACTGCAATTATCAAGACCCTAGCTTTAGCTAAAAAAATCACTTGGTGTCTTTATTCATTGCTAAATATGTTGGCGGGCAAATATTGAAATGCTGCGAAATGTATCTCGAGTCAGCACGGTCAAATCTGAACAAAATGAGATATATGGTGATAAACGAAGACGCACATCGCACAACTGCTTTATTTGCTACTTGATTTAACCTTCATGTTATGTACCGACTGCACGTTCATGAATTCAAAGTGTAAGCAAAACAAATTTCAGCGCTGCCTTGATACTGAGGTTACCGTCGAACGTCATTTCTAGGTTAAAAGGCAAGGTACTCTGGCACCCTGTCTGTACCCCGTAAAAAAAAAAAAAAACTGATCAAACCCTCACTGCAAAGAACCGCGGCTTTGCCACGGACTTTCAAAAGTCCGGCATTCAACCGCTCGACCACGCCAGGAGTCGAAGAGGCCTCGAAGAATTCGGTATGCTAACCGAGGCCGCCCACGAATAGTGTCGGGAATGCTTTGTTTTGGTTGTATTTGAGAGATTTGAGCAGTGTTAATGCTTGTTTCTTGCACACCGTCGACCTTGGAGCCGAGGACAATAATGCTAGTGCTACAAGCGATGTAACCACAGCTCCCCTATTTGAGTAAAAAAAGAGCTATCGCACATCCCCGGTCTCCCCATGCGCAAGCCACGGTAGCTATGAATAGAATGGAATGTGCCGCTAGAATTCGCTTGCTCTTCATGCACCGCTCTTGCAGACAAGCCACATTATGCGAATACTGGAAGCGATGTAGCCAAAGCTCCCTTATTTAACTCGCACAAAGCCAACGCAGATCCCCAATCTTCCCGGTGAAAGCCGAACAAGCCACAAATGGATGAGTGCTTGCGAACAGAAATAGCTTGCAATTTGTCTCAAGGCATCCGATAACCGCAAGTTAAAAATAAATCGATTGTTTTCTGCTGAAAGGAATGACCCCAAACCACGAGGACAGGAAACCCGGATGCTGCTACCCGCTTTTCGATGCTCCCTCGCGCTGCGTCGACGCCGATATCTGGCGAGCGTAGACATCGGCGTCGCTCGGGCGTCAGCTCGCGTCGCAATGCAACGACGTCGGTGCGTGAAAACGCTGAAAGTACGCTGCATGTGGTTGGGCCTTAGGCTTTTTTGTGGTATTGCAACTGTCTTGGTGGAACCTCTGTGACCTCACTTCAAGAGGTTCGCTTCCTCTGGCTGTTATAATTGGCCACCGATGAGGAATGTGTGACATAGATGTTATTTGCAGCTGAGTAGGCAATTCATGCTTGTAAGAAAGCGGGTAATTCATGCTTCTAAGGAAATGGTGTTGTCTGTGCTCAGGAATGATAATTGCAGTGCGCTGAAATTTGTGTACAGTTGAGTCTTGTTACGTAGAACCTTGTCATCAGACCGAGTGCACTTCTCGTCTGCATCACGTTTTTGGAAGGGCATGATGTTGACATGTAGCTCTTTCAACACAATGAACTTTCAATTCTAGCCTTCCCATTGTCGCTCCCGCAGTCTGGCTTCCAGCACAGCTTCAGCGTCGTGCAGGAAAGCGGACTTGTGCACTGTGGAAATGACTGAAGAATCGACACAGCTCTGTCTCTTTTTCCATTAAAGCTAAACGAAGGGACATTTTGTGAGGAAGGTGCGCATTGTACAACGTGGACTTCACAGAGCCCTAAAATGTTCTTGTGGGTTTTTTTTTTTTTTTTAATTACTACCATAAAGGATACTTGGGCTGTATTTTCACTTTACTCATGGTAGGTGCGAGTTGGCCATCAGAAGTCAGCAAACTCTAGTGTGTTTGTTTTTATGGAAGTCTGGTGTTTCATTGTTTTGATTATTGTGGGTGAATTCGGATACAGGTGTCAGCCTGCTGATGTATGTCACAATGGAAACCAACAGCACTGTTCCTCGAGGTATGAAGACAAAAATTTGTAGGCTATTGTTCAGTTTAGGTGGCTTTAACATCAATTCACTTCTCCAGGTGAAAAGTCGTGTTTTTTTTTTAACCAATGGCTGACATTGTATGAGTGCCATTGAAACAGCGGTTGCGATGAAATTAGTGTCAGTAGCCAATGGTGAGTGCCTATGATTTCTTCCTCCTTAATTACAAACATTAGACAGGTTTATTTAGTGCAGCCCAAATATAGATGGATTAAGTCACCGTCCATTCGAATTCAGTCCCCGTCCATTGTGCCTAGCGAATGCATGTGGTGGAATGTGGCGTGGGGCCTTCTGTGTTCACAAAATTAAAACACTTGACGCCACTTTGGAGAAGAGAAAAAGCGCGTCGTAAAAAGAAAGTCATTGCATATTGGGTGGTTGGTGAAAAGTGTTTTTATTAGATTTTGGAATAACTTGGTTAGTGTGGCTTTCAATTATATGTGAAACAAACTGGGTAAATAAAAACCTTTGCATAAACTTCAAAGGCCAACTGCACTGAAAATTTCGACCGCGCAAAATCATTGTTCCTGCATAGTATGACTAAAAGACCGCGATGTACAAAGTATGACACCTAAAATGTGCGTAATTACGCCGCAAGCGACCAGCAAAAATTGACGATTTTGAAAACGAAACTGGGCAAAACGCGGCCATTACGGGCAGGCGAAAGTGACGCATCAGCCGTCAGCGCGAGCTGTGTGGACCGGCCGACGCGGCCGGCTCGGCCAGCCAGGAGGAGAGTGTGAGCGCGCACGTGTGGGGGGTTTGGGAGGCGCGCGGAAAAGCGAGCGCTTGTCCTGCAAGCAGCACACCGCGTAGGCATGATGTCGCAACGACACTCGAACAGGAGAGAACCGCACGGTTGACGAAGCCTCTTCGGAGCTACGAAAGCCAGGCGTACCAGCGACGTGAAATACGAGTTTCCTGGATTCTCCCGCTGCGGGGCAGGCCGGTCGCCCTGGACGGCTAGCATGTCACTTCCGCTAAATGGCTGTTCACGCGACACGCCGGCAGATGCTTTGTCGTCTGCAAGGGCGTTATTTTGAGTGCCTGAAACTGAATAACCACGCATAGCACAGAGCTACCGGTCGCGTCGCAGTAGTTCTCGTGGTACCTACTACACATTTCGAAGGCATTTAGCCAGGGTGAAATTTGAGTGCAGTTGGCCTTTAAATGGGAACAAGGGAGTGACTCCTGCCTCTCGCCCCCCCCCCCCCCAAATATTAAAGTGGTTCGTGTAAGTTCGCACCAACCTGTGGTATGTAGGTATGTATGGCCGCACGTGTATACAGGCTGTCTTGCAGAACGTAGACCAAATACTGAAATCAGAAGAGCCGAATATTCCAGCAACACAGTAAATAAATCATTCTGTTTGGCGCTCTTTGCCCTAGCCGGCCTTGCGCCAATAAAATCGAACAATCATCAGTTATTCTCAGTGCTGCGACTGTTTCAATTTATCATTACATTTTGGTTTCCTGAAGAAATAGTTAAAGTAAAATAATTAATTTATAATTCCCAAATTCTCAATTACGGGGTTTTGCAGCATTGAAAGAAGCACTGGATGCAATTGCTTCTACGGGAATTTTATTCATGCAGATTTTCCAACACTAAACAGAATTGACCATCACTTCCTAAAGAAAGTTGAGAGAAACCTTCAAAGACCGAAATCGCAAATGAACGAACCCATGCGACGATTTTTCTGGCACTAAGTAAGCTCATTTACGAACGATCTAAGTGTATGCTGATACGTTGTTTCCGAGATGGTATACTTTTGGACTTCTTCTGCGTGGTCGATGCGTGTATTGTCATACCTAGAACCGTTCCTTTCTCACGATGTTCAAGTAACTGTTTCGACGGAATGGAAGCCCGGTTACACGCATGCACCATGTGTCCAGAGATCTTATCAGAGCTTTCGGTCGACCAACCTGTCTATGAGGAAATGCACTAGTTTTTTTTTTTTTTTTGACAGATCGCCATTGGTTCCACTAAGAAAGCTTTCGCTTTAAAAATGTGCGGAGTTTACGCTGCTGTCTACTGGAGCGCATCGGTTGTATAACCTCGGCAAGCTCTTGCTCTGAACACAGCTGTGCTGCCTTGCATATTCAGCCAGCATTAGTATCGGTGCACTTATGCTGGTTTTTTGGGCACGATCAATCTTTCAGGGAAACCTCGCAGAAACTCGAGCATGTGCGTACATTCGCCAGGTTTAATGAAAAGTCTCGACTTATTCCATAACTAATTCAAATCTAAGCGTATAGGGTGAGATAGAAATAATTCAAATCTAAGCATATAGGGTAAGATGGTCCATCAAAGCCTGAAGGATTACTGCACACTTTATTGCAGAAAATTCTGAGATTGCTAATCTCAAATTTTTGGTCAAAGTAACCTGAAACACGCAATTTCTGAGGCGTGGCCAATTGTTTGCACAGTGGTGAGAGCAATTTCTTTTGTTTTCTTGCCAGGCATGCAGGCCACCCTTGGTGTCGGCTTGTGGACCTCAGCCGAGTCACAGACTATCCGTTAGCAGCGCAGTGTGCGTCGCCATTCAACGCTGGAGGCAGGTCTGACCCCTGCATGTCTTCTGCTGCGACCTTTGACCTCCATCAACCCGTCTATCGAATCCGTCCGTGTTTTGGCACGGGATGAGCCGGAACTTCCAGCAACTGATGGTGAGCGGCTGGGATTCGTCTAGCCAAGCCTTTTTATGACGTTGCAGTCGTGAACAATGCCCAAGGAACAATTTTGTGTCTGTTAACCATCCATTGTTGGCTTGTTTTTCGTTTTGACTTTGCTCATCATCCATGCAGTCTTGCAGATGTCCGGTAGGTGTCGGTAGTATGTCCGGCTGTTGCCCTTGCATCCTTCCGGTGTTCTCAAAGTTGGGTTGTTTGTGTTGTACAGTTGAGGTGTTCTGTGTTACGCCCATGAATATGTTGGAGGGGCCATAGAGGCCAAATACAGGTCTTTTTCGGTGCAAAAGAACTATCCCTTAATAACTCACTTAGCTCCATTACAGCCACAAAAGGTGTTTTTTTAAACAGAAAAAAAAATATTGAAGAACTTTCAAATTTTGTCTTGCGATGGCATAATGCAGTAAGGAGTGACGTGTTATGGGCCGCACTAAAAAGATGTTTATCGCTACTGGTGTTCACTGCAAGTCAGCATTCAACTGGTGTGACCAAGTGGAACTCGAGGCCTTACTACAAATGCCCAGTCAAGCTTCTTGGCTGTGAATTAGGTCGGTGGCCGCCTGTCGCATAAACAAGATTCCCTGACAGCATTGTCACGTCAGTTCACCGAGTGAGCAGGACACGCAGAAAAAAAGTTTGACGAGGACAGTCTTTCACATCACAGGACAAGTACTGATGAATAGTCAAAGAGGTGTTCACGCGGTTGAAGTTCACGTAAAAGTCTTTGAATATTGTGTCGCCTCACGTTAAAGTCGATGTCTTGTCAACTGACCAAGCGCCCGTTGTGTCTCGTAGTGCAGCTAGCAGGTAAAGAACTTGACCGCATCATCGCCAAGAGCCAGGGGAGCGTAGCCCTAGATGCGTTCTTGAGCCGATGCGGTGCGGAACCAGAGTGTCGCCGCCTGTAGCTCTGCTGGTTCTCGTGCCTGTAGCCGCCGACGGTGCGTTGCCGCGGGGTCTCCTTCCAGGATCACAGCCTGGAGCGTGTTGGTAGGCCTGAGGCGTCGTCAGGCCCCGTTGACGCTGGGGGCAGTTCTGGGAGCGTAGCCTGGTCTTCTTCCTCTTCCTTCTTCCAACCCTCGCCTCATTGCTCTTCTTCCTCTGGTCTCGATGTTCATTTCCCTGTTTGCACACTTCTTACCATCTTGACTGCACATACTCCTCGGGCGTTTCGCCGCATACCCGTTCGGGGGTTACTCATGACAGCATAGAGAAATCGCTAGAAAGCGTTGGAGAGTCACCATTGCTTTGTATGTATTTCTTGATATATAGATGTTGTCAAGACAAAGCACCTTAGTGAACTTAACTTGTATTTTTGTCTTCATGTCCTGTTTAAAGCCTTCACTCTGAGTGATAATGCAGAGGCAGTGTGGGGCAACGTTACTAGAATAAGCTCAGTTTCGGAGCTCCGCATCCCCGCCAGCGGAGGAGGGTGGCCCGAACGGCGGTCGTGAGAACTAGCGGCGCTGTAGTCAAGTCTTGCGCTACTCCCGGCGCGTCGTCTGCTTCGGCAGCGGGCCGCCGCACAGACGTACCGCGGCAGCTCTCTAGTAGTGCTATTGCTAAACTTAAACATCTATCATCTTTCCAGTCGACTAGCTTAAGCGCCTTCGTCCTTGTAGTCGACGTTACCCCCCGCTTCACATGGGTGCTCTGTTTAAGTGGAGGAGGAGGAGGTAGCCTTTATTGTGGCAGGTGGAAATGCGTTGGGTCGCCTGTACACACTGACTAGATATTGAATAGTAATGTGGGTCTGCAATAAGCGCAGATCACTGGCTGGCTAAGAATCGACGGTCGGCCGATATGCCTATATTTTAACTGTCTACATTGAGTTTAACTTCATGTACGGTAGTTTCTAAGCGAATTACCCTTTTCAGCATAGTTTTTATAACTACTGCGCCATCTTACCTTGACCAAAAACGACCCAACAAGTTTGTGAAAGCAGTGCCTTTATAAGTGCTTTTATGTCCACGCGGCAATACGTCAGTTTTTCTGAATCTCGTCGGTGCGAGGTCCCGTTAACCAGCTTCCGATGTAGAGTTCCTATGCTCAACTTTTATATGCGCCGGGCTGGTCTCACCTCATCTCGCCTTTGTGCACTCTGTAGTGCATACGAGCATTAGATCACCAAAGATGAAAGTTCGCTTGGTGTCGGTGGAAATCACTTGCGTGTTGATGCAACAGCTCCCCTTCGTAGACATTTCCATATGAGGGCGGATCACTTCAAACATGTTTGCACGATTCAGAGAGTGCGACACAACTGATACGAGCAGTGCCCAATCTTTGCACCGAAGTGCGCATTCACAGATTTCGGGGTTCGAACAGACCCGCACGGCCGTGGACTCGTAGGTATCCGTTGCTCCCAGTGTGAAGTAGCACAAGCAGGTAGATTGCGATTCCGCAAACGCACATTACATCCTACACATGACGTTCAGAATCAGAATTAAGCACTCTGGCATAACGTACGTTTGCCAAATGAGGGGTGTTCCTTGTATGTCTCGTCAATCTTTCGGCGCTGGTGAGGCGTCTTTATTTCGAGAACACAGACTGTGATTGTAGGCCGCTCTTTAAGATGTTCTGAACTTGCTGTGGTGCAAACTGTTGATAGCAAGATGCCACCACGCTGACATGCCTCGGCAGGTTCACATAATCATGCCCGGACATTTCCTTACAATGCATTCATGTATCGAATGGCAGGACCAGCACAGGAAATAACAAGCACGGGTCTTTTCTTGGAAGGGCGTAGTTTTGAACCGGGCCAGAGTCAACTGCAAGACGTTCCACGTATGCTTAAATTGTACTCGGGTACCATCGCTTTGTCGCCCACCTGCCGCATCAGGCGGTCACAGGTCAACATTACTCGAAAGCGGTTATTTCGCTTCCACCTAGAAAGACTGGCTTGGTTCCCGCGCGATTCTTAAACAAGTGGAACGCCGTCACGTTTCTCTGTGGTGCTTCTAACATTATGAACTCCGCTTTAACTACGACAATGTGGTGTCAGAAAAGCGTGAAAGTGGTGAAAGCATCTTCTACACAATAAGCTCAGAGCCCCACTTTCGGATACACGAGATGGATGCAATGTTGGCAGCTCCCTCAACAATGTAAAAAAAAGAAAGGGGGGGCGTGGGGTAGTTAGCCTTCGCCTCTCCATCTTCTTGGTGAATGATGAAGACGAAATAATGAGGTTCTTTTGATGCTCGAGCCGAGAGGACGATCTCAACTCGCTCCAATGACCGACGTCCAATGCTTGAAGCAGGGGTGGGATGAGGACTGCCTTTCTTGCTGGATATTGGGTTTATTTACACTATTTACATGACTCCAAGTATTTACATCAGGACAGAATGACGGTTACATTGTCACTCTGCCCGCAGCATCCTGTTCGGACAAGATCTGTACTGAATTAGGTCCCCTTTCGGCCAACCGACCCCAGACAAAAACCCAACACTCTGGTTTTGATCCCAAAAACCACGCCTCCAAAGGGGGTGTTCAAGAAAGAGTGAAAACCCTTTTCAACATGATTCCTATGGAGCACAGATTGGCCACATGGACCAACCAATCCTAAACGTCCCCACCTGCGGTCGCATGACCCAACCCTCTCTCTCATACAACTCCTAGTACATTTCCCGCGTACGTTATTGCAACTGACAAGCAAATACAAGACATCTGCCACCTAAAGTCACCTGACTGCGGATCACCATTACGTTGATCAAAAGTGAAAGCCGAACGCTTAAAGCGGTCTTCACTAACATCTTACAGTGTCCTCGCCTTGCCGCCTCGCATTGGTCCGCGTGCGCTCGCCGGCACAATGAGGGAGTCGTGGCTAATCCCCTCCCCAGACTGAGGGACGCCGCTGCCCGCCGCCTGACTCGCAGGAAGAGCTTCTCTAAGCCCAGGTGACCATTCACCTACGCCGGCTTCGCAAATCCTCAAAGACTACGCCGCGCGCCTTTTTGACACTGAGAGACGGCATTTTTTCGCTTCCCATGAGTTCGTCCACCTTGACGAACGACCGAGCCACCTCCCAACGCCGGCAAGCCATAATAGCGGCGTGCGCGCTGTCTGAGAGGGAACCCCGCGCCGGAACTGTTTGCACTGCTGTGCACCCATCCGCCGTTCACTGAGACTGCCCGGTCGAGCTGACCGCATACCAACGCAACAAAGGTACTCGGGCTAAGCACCCCCGTCTTTTGCCACACAAAAGGAAGGAGCACAAAGCGTGCACTCGGTGCCCCCCAACTTCGCGTCCCTGTGGCTATGAAAGGAACCCAGCATGGCAGCTACAAGCGGAGGCAACGCCGATACATGAGCCACCGGCAGCTTTCATTAATTAAATGAGGAGCCCAAACTTAACAGGGGTAGCGTAGCCCTCTTGCGGCGGCTGCCCGAATTACACTTGGGGGGTTATGGAAGAACCCGCCCCCATTTTTCCGCCTGCCCTGCGCAGTTGAGGAAGCCGTCCCAGGCGCCACGCATGGTTTTGGTGGCAGAGAAATTT
Source organism: Haemaphysalis longicornis (assembly GCA_013339765.2). Classification (NCBI taxonomy): domain Eukaryota; kingdom Metazoa; phylum Arthropoda; class Arachnida; order Ixodida; family Ixodidae; genus Haemaphysalis; species Haemaphysalis longicornis. The sequence goes on from JABSTR010000421.1 coordinate 77,637, forward strand.
TTCAATGGGAGCCATAGCGCATATCTGTTGGCCGCTTTCAGGACTCGTGAAAACGGAGCAGCACTTAGCTGGCTCGGCGTTCGCAACTGGGTAATCCAATATGGCGCCGTTTTGTTTACATTTAGCCCCCCCAAGAATGGCGGATCGGTCGACCGCCAGGAGCGAGAGTAGCGCATGCACAGAGCGCTACTGGAAAAAGGTCCATTGTCACCACAACAAGAATTTTGCAGAGAAATTCCCCTTTCGCATGTTCCTGCAAACAAAACTAACGTCACAACCATACCATGGTGTCATGGAAGGCCAGCTTCCTTTGCAGGCTTGAATGGTCTCAACTCCACAAAGCCGTAGAGCTTTCCAGTTTTCTTTATAAAAAAGGTGTTCTGACAACTTCATCTCGTCAACGATTCGCCCACCATGACGCTTCAAATGTGTCCATTGAGCTTGTTCTTGCTTTTAAAGCATCCAGCATTTTTCTACAAAACCCGAAGCCTGTTTTATATGCTGCTTTTTTCTTTCCTCGGTGCGGTGTTGCTGGGAAGTATGAGGATGTTTTGTTTCGTGATGTGCCTTGAAGGTTTGGGACTCGTAATCTTCATCAGGATACACTCGCGCATCCATTCCTTTGTGAAACTGCATGACTCTCGTGCTTTTGCGTTTGGATGCTGCAAAGCAATGATGCACGCGTTCTTGCTGCTTTTTTTGGCAGCATGGCAGTCTTCTCTTCAAATGTTGCTCTCCTAATTTGGGGATTTACAGCCTTCATTCACGCTATCTGTCTGTTTAAGCTCAACACATGCTGGCATTGGGATGTGCATCTCAGCTTTTGTGCTGCTGTCATGACTTGTTTGTGACAACAATTCCGGAGACAAGGCATTTGTGTCGGGAGGCTGACATAAAAGGCATAGTGTTCCTGAAAACGGGGGGGGGGGGGGCAATAAGTTGGAATTCAGTTATTTCGCTCATAAACAAAATTTTTGAAATGAAGAAAAAGTTTGTTACTTTTCACGTGTTTGGATGCTGTCTGTGGCATCCAAATTTCCGTGCATCTGCCTTTAGGGCATAACAAAGGAAGGCTTATTTTCCAGCAAAAACTAGATCCCAAGTTGCTCATGGGCTCTAATGTAGCACGTGTGTTGTACCCTAGGTGTGATTATGCAAGTAAGTCTCCATAACTGCTATCCACTAGGGAACTGAAAGCTTACCCACAATTATTCTTTGATAACTGTGTATGTACTCTCAGCAGCTCTGGACGGCTGCATAACCATGATAGTGAAGAATGAAAACCAGGAGAGGCATTCTCTTGCAAGGAACGCAGGGAAGTTTGCTCAAAAACAAGTAGGGTGTCTTTGGAAGGGTGAGGAGGTGCAACGCGCGGCTATAGGGTCATCTCTCTCACTGCCTCCCCCTCACTCTTGTTTCATGTGTTGCCCTCCAAAAATCGCCCTCCCCCTCCCCAGATGCTGAATCCAGACCACCATCTGTCTCTCCATCTCACATATGGGCATAGTTTGGTCGGCAAGACAATAAGTTCTCGCTACGCTTCTCTTCAAGCCCAGGTTCGATGCCGGCAGGGCCAGTAGTTTGCTTGTGTAGCCTGGATGTAGCCAGTAGGGAATAGTAGCCTGGGATGTTGTTTGTGTAGTCAGTAGTAGTATGGGAATTTTCTGCTGATGCGGACACAAAAACTTTCTTAACTGGTTAGAGGTGTACTGCTCAGCAGTAAAAAGCATGCGAACACAGTGTATTACCCTAAAAAATTCAGTTTGTGTAAACACAATGTACTTGCAGAAAAAAAACTGCACCGAGTACGATTATGGTTATTCAGTCCTATCGGAGGGAGAGAAGATGCAACGGAGTGTGTGTAGGAGGAGCCAGCTGGCTCGTGTGAAGCCTTGAGTCATGCCGTATCATATTTTCCCGTGGCATTATTTTTGCTTCTTTTTTCCAAGTCCGGTCCGGTCCGGTCTATTCTTTCCGTTTCTGTTTTCATAGCTTTTTCGCTTCCTTTCATCATGCACGTTACGATATCGTACAGCTTTCCTGCAATTCATGCTTATCAGCACAAACAAAGCACCAGCAAGGCGAAATCAGATGCTTAAGTCTGAAAACTTACCGCATGTATGTCCGCATGCGAGGCTGCCGACGGTGGAGTACGTGATGTCTCCAGTACCATCATCCGAGTAGGGCACCCACAGCAGCTCTCAGTGTTTTTCGTGGGGTCGCAGCAAGTTCTCGCCTCCGCCTTCGCTCCGCGCAGCCGGCACTTCTCCGGTGCAACCCCTCGGCTGGTAGTTGACGCTTTGGCGTAGTCCCAGAGATCTGCAGGATCTCTTCTTTTTCGGCGTATTGCTCCTCCGTACCCGATCTGAATAGGCAAACGACACGCACGCCAAATCAACATGTGCGCCAGAAAGCAGTGAAAGATAAAAAGCGCGGTAGAGAGGAGATGAAGAAAAGCACACGCAAGACTAGCGCTGGTGATTGGCCAGAAAGCAGTATGTGCAGAACGAATAAATACACTCACTTTTTGAGGTTCTTGGCATCCTGCGTCTTCAAATACCCCAGAAGGACGTCCATTCGATCCTTCACTCCGCGAAGTGTCAGCCCCTCGGCCCAGCACCCCAATTCACCGTGGCGACGACGCGAACCCATTTGTGGTCGTCGCCAAAAGGCCTCGTCGCGGCCACCTCACGCAAAAGGCACAGGTCTTCGTGCGTTGTAAGGCACCTGCGGGGCTTCTTGACTTGTCGCCGCATTTCGGATGCATCCGTGCGCGATGACGCCGCACCGCCGCTCGCACTAGAGGGAGCCATTTGAATGCCAACGCTCACTCCGCCGGGCCGCTGGCGCGCTGCAGCTGGATGGCCGAACGAGCGGGCGAGCGCGCAGCGTCGTAAAGCCGCTGGCTGCATCAGCATACTGACGCATGTGCAGTGGTGCCTCCGCTCGTCCGCTCCGTTCCGCTGGCCGCTGGCCCGCTCTGCTAAAACTCTATTGTCACGGCCGCTGACGCTGCCCTCACAAAGTGCATCGTCCTCAGTTACGTCGAGCGCATTCGACAGCCCCGTCTTTTTGAAGCTGTGCTCCACGATGCTGGGTGAGAACAGTCAGTATGGTCTTCTGGGGGCAGGATGGTCATAGCTCCTTCAAAATCATCGCACCCTTCCTTCATCGAAAAGCAGGTTATTAAGTGCATCAACTGGACTGGGCTGATAATGGCTGGTTTCAACATTCGTATGAGCAAGCAGCGCGTTAACAACCTCAGGGCTGCCATTTCCCCCCTTGGGTGGTTTCGCAAGGTTGTAAAATGCTAGCGCATTACTGTTGCCGAAAACTTGGCTGGCGTTCGGTGGTCATTGGCACCATCCAATTGCCTCACAATACGGAATAGGTTTTGCAGCTTGTCTTGTCTGAGCCTCGATGTCAGCACATACTTAGCCACACTGTGAAGACAGGTATTGGATGAGATCCAGTGTCGACTGCCAAGTGACACCCTCTGCTGTGTTAGAACGCAAAAAAAAAAAAAAGAACATTTAGCATCTTGTGCATGTGCCTCCCACTCGTTCAATGAAGTCAAGGTCAGGAGAGCCCATCTTTAGAATGGCTGATAGAATGCATGAGGTCATAATTTTGGTTAATTTTGACATTCTCACTATAAATGCTTCCGTTTCACTTGCTGAGGACTTGAAGACTTTTTCAATGTGTTTCCTGTAAAAAAAAGAGCCCTTTTAACCTTCTTCACTGAAGTCGAGGAGTGCTGGTGCCACCGTCATTTTTTTTCAAAAGAATTCGGATAAAGGTGCACTCGACTAATGTGAGGCATACATAACCTTCAAGTCACATTCTGGTAGTCCCTTCAGGCTTCCTTGGTAAAGTCAGCGTGGACCCGACCTTTGGGTGTCTTGACAGCCAGTTGGCAGAAATGCATTCCGAACATTCTTCAAACAAGTGGGAGAAATCCGAAAAAAAAAAGTGAAGTGCCCAAGTGTCATTCACCAGGGTGAGGGCACTTCGACCTGATGTTCGTTGCAGACCCTGCATTTACAAAAGTGGATTAAGATAACATGATCAGGAAAAGTTTCAGCTGTATTGCAGTGTACCAAATATACCAGCATGTACCAGCTGTATTGCAGGCATGTCGTCACCAATATATACCTAGGGTTGTTCGTTTTCGGGTTTTATATTTTTTCAAATTCGGGGGGTGGGGGTAAAAATCGGGCGGTTGTATTTTTCAAACTGATATTCGGGGAAAAAAATCGGTTTTTTTTTGCGAAACCATTCCTTACTTCGGGTTTTTTCGGTTAAATATACGGTTGTACTTATCAGAACTTAACACTGAGCTTATCAAAACGTATCACGTCAGGCTTTTTTTAAGTATAACACGTTAATTTGGTGTTTCAAGCTGGTAATTGGGACAGACACCAGAGTATTATAGCAAATACAGTATACTACCCGAAATTTTGTGTTTGTTTGAAAATGAATCAGTGGTGTTTGAAAATGAATGAATCAGTAAACATTGACTCTTAGAAATTATACATTTTATTCTCGAAAATCTGGTCATCGATTTTTTACACGTCCTTGTTGACATACATTATCATCTGCATGCGCAACATGTCGGTCTCCATTCGAGATCTGTCCGGTCAACGTTGAACATATCTCAGCTGGGAGAAAGTTCTCTCCACATCACAGCTTCCATTAGCTAGGCACAACAATGTCAGTGCAGCTTTTGCAAGCCTGGGTAGCGAGAAGTAGAGTCATGCCAATACTCGATTAGTTCGACAGCTGGGTTTGTGGGGCTCGCTTCCAGCAAATACTGGTTGAACTCGTCATTAAGGGAATCTACATTGTCGGTTACGGACATGAACAGAGGTCGGTAGTCCTCAAATGACTGCCCCAGCAGACGCTTCTGAAACGGATCAAGGACGGCTCCCAACTTCCACAAAGTTAGCTGGTTTTCCTCTTTTTCTGAGACGTTCCGTCCAAGAGTGCAGCGCCATTTTGTGGCGAGTTTCGTGCAGAACTCTTCAGAACATGTTTTTACTAAATTAGCGCTGCGCTTGGGTAACATAGACAAAACAGCTTTGGCCTGATCGCTTTTACCGATCATCGCCGAAAGCTCCCCGACAATCTGCTGCAGCTTCACGTTTACCAGGTGATCAAAGCTGGGCATCAAAAGCTTCCCACTTTCAAGCATTTTCTGGGCTTCCAAAAGTGGGCCGAGTGCATCTCTCATCAAGATTGCCTTCGCATAAACAACTTCTTTTTCAGAAAGTATCCCTCGAATAGCTTCGCTTTGCTGCTATCATGCGAGCTTTCAGCAAGTTCTGTTAACGAGCTCCACATTTCTACGACTACCACAAGTGCCTTGTAGAAGCTTTGCCATCGATTCGGGACAACAGAAGGTGGCTTCTTAATGTCAGGTCCAAAGAGGCCATTAGAAGAACAAATTTCAGTGTACTTTTGGTAAAGCTTGTTAGCGTGCTTAAATAACGCTCCAAACTTGATCACTACGGATCGAACATCAGACATGCGTGGTAAAGAAATGGCATGGTCAACACTCACATGAATAAGGTGTGCTATATCTTTCACATGCAAGATTTGGATCCCTTCAGCCTGACAGATTTCTCGAACCATCTTTCGCATGTACTCCGCTGAGTCTGTGGCTACTGCCACAACGTCTTTCCACGTCTTGCCAACCGTCAGGAGCGCCTTGCTAACTGCGCTGGCCACCGTGTAACTGTTCGATGCATTTACCCTGTCGACGTCGACCAGAACAACGTGCTTCTTCACGTTTTCTGGCTATAGTAGCACAGGAGAGTGTTGATGGTAGGCACACCAGTGATGTCTGGGGATTCATCGACGATGACGCTCACTTTCACATCTTGCATATCATCGCGGATTTTCTCCATGTCCTTGTCAAAAGCTTCTTTCAGGTATTTCAGCCGAAGTCTTTGTCCTGTTGGCATGGTCTTCGCGGCCTTGCAGTATTTGCGTGCGAAGTCTCCCAGCGGTCGTCGCCTGGTGATGATGCTGTACGGTACCTACGGGCAACGAACAAAGTCATGGATAACGCCGTCCGCTTCAGTTTCTTTCGCACGCTGTCTACGGACATATCAAAAAAGCGTCTGCTGAGACGTTCCCGCAGTCTCAGCTTCCTTGGAAGCCGTCTTGAACTTCTTATGACGAGATGACATTAGATGCTCACGAATTCGGTCGTAGGGCTTCTTCGCTGGATCGGGACCATCTCGGGTTGCAATATTTGCACACTAACGTGCGGGTGCCTTCACTGTCTTTCGTGCGATCTGGAGATCTTCATGTGTTCTTTACACCAGTCATCCAGTGTCTTTCGTTTTTTCCCATCTCCACGCTGAAGTTTCCGGTGCCGCCTTATGTCCGCGACGGTGGCTTTGCGCTCACAAGACGCGCCTGGTAATGCTAAGTGAGGATGGCGATATGCGTCTCGTTGGTTAGAGTTCGCACCAATCAGAAGCCTGATTCACTTCGTCACAGAAAAACTGGAAGAAAACCTAAGAGACCAACCTTGGATCGCGTTTTGTTCACATTCTCTTCTCGTTCGTCTTTATCCCCACCCACTAAAAAACGTGACCCTTTTTAGAAGTTCTTCGAAAAAGAGCAATACCACAATTTCCAGAATTTTGCTGCTCCTGTCAAAACAGGATTTTGAGTGCAGTGGCTTCTTTCCCTGCTTTTGTGGCCATTCGAAGGAGATATCACCAGCTGCGTGATGCGCGGGGGAGGAAGGACACCACGCACGGCTCTCAGCAGGGCCGACCGACGAGCGCGTCTAAGTCACCGTGACGGAGGCTGGCTGAAGAATAGCGATAATAATGCGGGTTGGAACCCACGCTGGTAAAAAAACCTGTACACAAAACGTCTTCGTCGCTCAATCTCTCCCCCACCGACTGGTCACCCATCCCTTCCGCGTGAAATTCTTGAAGCAGGTGCACATACCCGAGACTAATCTGCAGTGGGCAAAGGGGCAGATTTCTTTGCTTTTCTTTCACCCTAAATTTGTTCACAATGTACTCGAAGCGTGGCCGGCCTCAAACGTGTTTCCCACTTTCTTCTGCAAGCATTTTTTTAGGGGGGGGGGGGGGTGCATGTACGCCCTCACGGCGACCTGTCTAGAAAGCGTGGATAAAAACTGCAGCGCTACTCTCCAAGCAGCAGGGTGAAATGCACCCGTTTGTTTGTGAGCGGGGCGCCAGGAGAGAACGGCAGACCGTCAACTCACGATTGTGCAGATCGCTACAGGGAGGTTTATTCGGGGAGAAATCGGGTTTAACCCGATTCTCCTGAAACTTGTTCGGGGTGCAAGAATCGGGTAAAATCGGGTTTTACCCGAAAACGAACAACCCTAAGTATAACCTACCAAATACGCCCTCAACTGCACACACTTCTCATCCCCTTGCACCCATACCACATGCTATGGGAGTGCCACCTCACCCCAACCGCACCCGCCTTCCCAACCCAACCCCTGAGCAGTCGGAGGGCCTGCTGACTTACGGCCACGGAGCAAGAATATATAGGAGGCGAAACAGCCCATTGCGGCAAGCACGGGCGAGCGACCAGATAAGGGAGAGTATTAGCTGACCGTTTCTGGCGTTCCGCTCCGCTCCGATAGCTAGCGGGAGCGTCACTGCGCATGCGTGGCGCGCAAAGGCGCTTGCGGCGATACCGGAGCGGGGCCCCGCTCCGCTAACCGGGGCCTCTTAGCGGACCGTCGCGGCAGCTTACGTTACCGTTCGGAATATCAACATGGCTGCCCCGCTATGCGAAATCGCGAAAGCTCTTCCGAATAGGCAAAGGTGCCGCACTCCTCAACAAGCTTTAGTACGGAAGTGAAAAACGTCGCCCGAAGCGCGGGGCTGCTTCTATGCAGCGCCGAGAAAGACAGCCTTCTCTTGGCTATTCCAAAGTTTATCGGCTTCTTTAAAATAATTTAGAACCATTATACCGTGTAAGCGACTACATTATTTAAAAAGGTGAAATAAGGCACTAAACACGGTACTTTACATTACTTGACCGACCAAATTCCAATTCGTATCTTTACTTTGCGATGACGTTTTGGTTTACCCACGCACAGGGCACGGCCATGGAGGCGAATCATTCCCCGTCGAGGGAGATACGGTTATCGCTTAGCTAAAAGACTTTCTGCCGCTGACGCTCCCGTTGGGATTAGCTGGCCGTCGGGAGCATAGCGGAGCGTCAAAAACGGTCAGCTCTCTATACAATGAAAGCCAAGGAGGACTGCCAAGCTTCGTAGCTGCGACGGCGAAGGAGAGGGTAGCGGCACCAGAGGGACGAATGATAGCGGCCGCAATTCCTTCCGTGGCTGCGCAGTGCAATGCCGATCGCGGTGGCCCCGCAGTTTCTTCACCCGCGGCAGATGCCGCTAGCTTAACGTCTGGCAAGCACTTGTGACATTATCTTGCCGCGCTAGGAAGCTTCGTTTCCCCTCCTATCTTATTCTTGCTCCGTGCTTACGGCTACCTGGGCGACCAGCTCGAGCTGATTGATATTCCGGGCGGAATCAGACAGGCCGCTCGGGAACACAGGGAACATTTTCGCGCCTCTCTAGACAATTGCACACCCATTCCCTCGTCTGATTTTCGCTCCCAACAAGTCCCCCTCAGACAACTTATGGTTGGCAAACACCTTTCCCCTTATAAACGACCAATGAGTTTTCATTCTTCTCCTAATCAAGGCACACGCATAACCTGTGAAACTCCGGAAACTAGTGAACATATTCGTTGCACATGCCCTCTATTTAAGAACGAAAGACAGGTTCCACTCGATGCCCTTCCGGCCAACTTAAGACCAAATTCCTTGAATAATCTTTTCCATAAACCACACCTACACAAATAAGCAAAAAGTTTATATCGCAACCATCTATATCCCCCCTTTATTTCCCCCTCATACCCACTGTGCGCCATAGCTTCTTGTTATCTCTAGAAAGCCTGATACATTAGCAAGACAGCCCGGGGTTTTTCTTGTTTTAATAAACGTAAAAACTATCCCTAGGGCAACTTGGCCACACGCGCGTAGGCATCCAGGGCTAAGGACGTCCCACGGAAGAGAAGAACGGCTCAGCCATCTCAAATAAAACCTTTCCCCCACCACCTTCAATACCAACGACTGCGGTTGCGATAAATAATCAGCATCCTCTATGAGACATCACGTCCCTTTGTAGGGATTGGCCAAAAAGCTATAAACAAAGCTATAAACAGTTTATTTGTTACAACCTGCCTTCCACTCGAATCGGTAATTACTAAGTGATGGCGCGAAACTTACTTCATTATTTAGCTACGAGAAGGCATTTATCGTCGTTGCATGAGAACGACCAAGAAGCCATGTCAATCATATTGTATCAAACTGGAGTGCCCTCACATGAAGTGTGCCGATATTATAGAAACAGTTACTTCACAGCAGAAGTTGTCGAAATGCAAAAAAAGTTACCTCCTAGAAGAGTGTCAGCATTGTCCGTGAAATCGCGCTGTATTCGCGGTGGAGAGCAATGAACAATGGACAAACCGACAATGCACTGATTATCGTCGCCACTGTCTATGTATCACCAGCGTTGCTCGCATAATTATGCCGCGCGAAAGCGGGAAGTACGTGAAATTCGCTGAAGTACTTTCAAGTTCATCTGCGTGGTCGTCTCCCAGTTTTTATTTTAAGCGAATAAATAAAAATAGTACGGCACCTATAGCCCTTATTCACCGCTTTTAGAGATCTATAAATTGTACGTAACGCGCCAGCCACATTTGCGGTGCGTTAAGACGTGCTACTATCTGCGAGAACTAAGAAACGACTTTGAAAGAAGTTGAGCTCATCACCGTCCACATATTGTATGTCCACTGCAGGACGAAGGCGCTTCCCATGCGCTTCAAGCTGTTTCTATATTGTCTTGTACGCTATTTGGCACCAATATATTTATCACCCCACTATTGAATTATCGGTCTTCCTAACTTCACGTCCTGTCTCTTGCTAGTTACCCAGAAGGCGCAGTGGTTGTCAGTTCTCCAGCGACGCCGGACTCCAATTATTTTTCTCAAAGGGGCCATGAAGAAAAAATACAACTTGTTCAATTTTGAAAGAACTAGGCTCCAGTACTTTACTCAGCTTCACTTCAGCCACAAAAGCGGTGCTTTACAAAAAAAAAAAAAAAAAGCGAGAGAGTAAAAGAATCAAATTTCGCGCTTCAGTGACGTCATGGGCAGGAGTGACGTCACATGGACCAGTACGAAAACCCATTTTCATTGTGTCAACTGCCCGTTAGCATTCAAGTGATGCGATCAAATGGTACTACAGGCCAAACTACAATCGTCCGGTCATGTGTCTTAGCGATGGTTTAGGTCGACGGCCACTAATCGCACAAACGAGATTTTGTGACGTCATAGAAAAGTTGCCCGAAAGTGACCAGGGAGTCGCCACTGCTTCACGTATTTTCTTTAAGGTCTTTATTATTTGTTCCAAGTTTGCGATGAAATTGGAATCATTGTTGTCGGGACCAAGCAGTCCTTCTGATGGACCAAACCTGTATTTTTTGTTCATGGACCGTTTAATTTGAGCTGTAATGCTTCCCACCCCTTGTTTGCTTCCTAATCCAAGACTCTAGTTCCAGATCCCTTAACGTTACTCCTGTCGCTCTCCCTTTCACAGTCCGTTGGGTCGACCCAAGTTTCTTTGGAAGTACTTAGTCATTCTTAAAGTATCTGCCCCACAAGCCTTCACCGAGGATTGGCGGTACATTGACGGTACACTCTTCAATAACGTTGTGTCAAATACATATAAGATGCAGGGGAGGGCTTTGCAGATACTTCAACATCGACACGACCTCAAAACGGCGGCATATTCGATCAAGAAGAAATGCTCGAACAACAGCCGGAACAGTTTGTGACGCCCAATAAACATCGCCGTGGGATTCATTCCTTTGTATACAAAAAAGACGAATGTTCTTGTTCATGGATCAGAGCGGATATTTAAACATGAGCTGCCGCAATTACAGCTGGGCGCTCGTGTTTCAAACCACTCTGCTTATAAAAATTAAGGCAAGAGATTCAAAAATAAATTGGGGGAGGCGCACACTTTGTAACGACAACTTAATAATACAGCATAATTGGAAGCGGAGGAGAGCTTATACCCTCGCCATCTCCATCCTCATCCGCGGTAACAAGGAGAAATGAGTTCGAAGAACTGAGCCCTCGTATCAGCGGCGCGGTGCCGTTCGCTGATCCGTAATTTGATTACGGCTGCCATGATTGAATTTGTTCCAGGCTTTCAAGCTCATCGTTCAACGGCGGTCTGACAGCGCATCCCGGCCTGGATGATGCGATCGCGTACCCTTCGGATAGTAAAGGAAGGGAGGCGGTGCACGGAACCCAGGCGGGAGACGACGGCGACGGGTTTATGGGCGCGTTCAGCGAGCCTGAATGAATGCGATAAAGGCAGTTTGATCGCCACCTAGGTTATGACGCTCGAATTGGTTTTCTTGGGGCGAAAAATATAAAAAAGGGGGAAAAGAAAAACTCCGATGACATCTAAGAACTTCTTACGAGGTGTGGATGCACAAGCATTATTGTCCAACTGAACGCCGCTGAGTGCTCCTTTTAGTGTTCGTTGCGAGTAATGGTGCTCGTTGCGCCACTGGTGAGGTCAGCGGAGTGTTGCTTCATATGACGTGTCGCTGCCGCGCAAAACCGCACTCACAGCCACAACTGAACTCTCTCCGCTCTACACAAGGCCCATGCTTTGGTATCAGCACTGTCCTTTACTTGTGTTTTCATGAAAGCGAAGCTCGTATTATGGAACACTTCACAGTCGCAAAAGCCCTTTCTCAGCTATGCCAACGTCTATGCCAACTTCGAAGCCGTCTCGGCCGCTCCGTGTGCCATTTAACGCTTTCGCATGAAAAAGAACACCGTGAAAGAATTCAGGGGTCGTATTTTCTCAATCATAGGAGGTGGGGCTTAGCTATCCTGGATCGGGGAGCAAGCTCGAGTGGAAGATATCATAGTTCAAATTAACAAGAAGAAGTGGACTTGGGCTGGCTGTGTAGTGAGACGATTGATTGATTGATTGATTGATTGATAGTGGGGGTTTAACGCGCCGACGCAACGCAGGCGATGAGGCGCGCCGTAGTGGAGGGCTCCGGATTAATTTCGACCACCTGGGGATCTTTATCGTGCGCCGAAATCTCGTACCACACGGGCGTTTTTGCTTTTCGCCTCCATCAGAAAAGCTGCCGCCGCGGCGGGAATCGAACCCGCGACCTCGTGCTCAGTAGCGCAACGCCTTAGCCACTGAGCCACCGCGGCGGGTGTGTAGTGAGACGAACTGACAACAGGTGGACCACGAGACTAACGGAGTGGATACAGAGAGACGGCGCTAGAAGAAGGGAAGGACATTAACTCGATCGAGAGACGAAATAAGAAAATTAGGATGCCAGGAATGGACTCGGGCAGCGCAGGACAGGAGCGGGTGGAGGTCAATTGGAAAGGCATTAATACTGTAGTGGACCTGAATAGGCCTTTATTATTATTATTATTATATTATTATTTATTATTATTATATTATTATTATTATTATTATTATTATTATTATTATTATTATTATTATTACTATTTTTCTAAAGGGTAGATATGGAAGTTTCAGTGAGAGGGCGCTGTCATTGAGTGGCAATGATGGGATGCCATTCACGACAGCCGCAATAACACTTGAAGACCGCGAATGACGGTTTCGCATTCCGCGCGCTGGTGTAGGTTGACCTTGGCCAGCCTGCGTAGGGATGATGACGTAAGCCACTTCGCTTTGTGGGTAGTCTACGAGGTGTCATAGCCCTGATTACGGTCTGCAGTACGTGTAAACAAACAAACAAACAAACAAACAAACAAACAAACAAACAAACAAACAAACAAACAAACAAACAAACAACAAAAGACAAACAAACCCAAAACAAACAAACAACAAACAAACAAACAAACAAAGAACAACAAAGCAAACAAAACAAAACAACACAAAAACAAAAGGAAGCAATCCGGCAAGAAACAGCAGAGAGCCATCAACCACGCAAGCAAGCAAGCAACAAAGCAAAGCAAGCAAGCAAGCAAGCAAACAAACAAACAAACAAACAAACAAACAACCAAAATAACAAACAAAGCAAGCAAGCAGGCAAGTTAAAAACAAACAAACAAACAAACAAGCAAACAAACAAAGCAAGGAACCAACCAGTAAATAAATAAAAAGCAACTTTTGTCTTCAAAATCTAGCATGAGTGTGCGATAATAAGATTTGCGTCATAGATCATATGTAAGTGTTTGTACGGGAATGCTTGGCCGCAGTTAAAAGGACGACAAATTCTGTAAGTACCATTGCCGTCGTAGCATACACGCCATAACATTGATTGAACCGTGCCGTTCTTTCAGCCATGTCATCAATGCTCTAAACAATACAGCTGCTTGAGTCCTTACCACATTGAAATCAGTATATCAAGTTTCGATGAAGAACACGGATTCAGCATTTTATTTGTCAACGACCACAGATTCCTCTTATAGCGGGGCAATACCAAGAAGAACCCTCCGAGAGTCTCTTTTCCCGCAACAAGGTCCTGTTGACAGACCAAACCAGACGGCTTCTTCCGCTCGCTTTGTCTTCCACTCAGGTTGGCCAGGTTGGGTTTAGTAGTTCCGCTATTTCGTTTACTTTGCACTATTTCATGTCACCAACTTTTGTTTACGCAACCTGGAAAAATGGCTAGTCCCCGTTCACGTATGCCTCTGGGAAACCTCAGATCAACGTCGAAAAGCGAGCCGACGTCAAGAGACACATATTTGCTCTTAAACGTCCGATCAATACCACAGAAACCCGGTTGG